>JANHFN010093444.1:0-10180 GCA_032468175.1 Toxicocalamus goodenoughensis
TGTGCCATTAAGGCCTGGGCCAGTCTATTCTACATACCTCCTTCAGGCAGAGCCATTTCATTGCCCTTCATTGCACCACCCACCAAGTTTCAACTAAACTTAGCATACAGACAACCTACAAAGCTAGCTATGACCTCTGACAGCAACCAATCCGGTTACTCTTCCTGTGCCCCAGGAAGTTCAAAGCCAGAGAGGGTATAAAACCCGGGAATCTCAGCCTCTCTTCCCTTTTCTTCACCCAAGAGCTCCAAGGCACATGTGATCCTGTCCACCATTAAACCATCTTTCCAAACACCTTCCATGTTTCCAGTGTCTTTTCCCCCATTTGGAACTGAACCAGAGATGGTATTCGGCAGGTTCTGACCAGGTCTGAAGAACTGGTAGCAGAAATTTTGAGTAGTTCAGCAAAAACCACCTCTGGCTGGAGATTTTACAGTATCCTTCCCCTGCCACACCCACAGAACCGGTAGTAAAAAAAAAATTGAATCCCACCACTGAACTGAACCCAGAAAGATATTTCTTCCAAAAGGAATTGAGTGAATATAATTGTAAATTTTTCAGTTATGGACCCATATACTGTACATAACTGAGAACTTTACAATATATATTCACCCGTGATATTCTTTTAAAAAATTGAAGGAGCATAGTGATCAAACTAATATTTGCTATGTGTTATGAATTGCTTATGCTAATGAATTACTTATGCTACTGTATACTGTTAGAAATTAGTTGTTAGGAATTAATTCTGGCTTGGTAAATTGTAGCCTTGATACTGGTTGACATTAAAGTTTGCTATCTCACTTCTTGGTTTCAAAAGCTAGGCACATCCTTGGAGAGAAAATGAAAACAAACCATTACCCAGGAACATCAGGCTCCATAGATAAAGTAACCAGAGCAGGGAGTTTCCTGCCTCATAGATAGCAGGACCACAGTAAGGAGTTACCTGGAAGCATCCTGCTGCATAGATAACTTGGCCAGGGAGGGAAACTGCCTCAAAACAAGGCTATAGGGATGCTCCATAGATAAAGCAAGCAGAGATACGGCCTGAAAAAAGAATGCTTTGAGGATAAAGACCCACATTGGTAATGAACCTTTTTCTCTGATTGGGTAAACTTTGTCTTTGAGGTAAAAATGTGTATAAGATTTTGGGCTACACTAATAGAGGAGTAGTTATTCTGCCTGTATGTTATGGAAATAGTTTCACCCAGTTCTTTTGCTTTGGCCAAAATAAAAGCTGTTTCTTTTTCAAGCCTCTTCTTCTCATTCTTTTTGGCATCTCAGTGGCTTGGGAGCATTTCTGAGACCTCGCAACATAAAAGCACAAGATGCAGCTGAGTTATATTGTAAAAGTATATCTGAGCCATCTTTAGACCACCTTTCTGAATACTGTGATTTTAAAGATGTCACATGCTCTATTAGCAACATATGCCTTCCCTAACTCAGAACCCCTGTTAATTGTAACTTTCATAATCTTCCAAGCATCTACTGCAGGGGTCTTCAAACTTGACGGCTTTAAGACTTGTGGATTTCAATCCACATGTTAGCTCAGGAATTCTGGGAGTTGAAGTCCACAAGTCTTAAACTTGTCAAGTTTGAAGACTCTTGATCTACTGACTCACTAAAGGGTATCAAATTAAGAGAATTGCAGTTAAGTATATTCAATGCCTTTAACTTTTGAGATTGCCACAGAAATTTGATGTGTAGCTAGAACACACCTAGTGGTTGTTTAGATAAGGTTTATTTCAAATGTAATTCCTGTGTAATATTATTCTATTATTTATTGTGAATAACAAACTGTGGAACCTGCACATTCATTGGTATTCTTCATTTGACCCACTGCCCTTAATTGGATCTGGATGCGATTTTTCCTGTTTCCTTTATGCTTCAACCACCCTGATAAACTGGGCTTTATACAGATTTTTCTTTAAAGTATACTTTCAAACTAGTGAATGTTATATATGGCTTTTATAAACATAGATTTCCTTTACATAAAATGTTTTTGAATACAACTTTCTACAGATATGCTTTTTTTTCCAAATTTTGGAATAAAAATGTATATAAATGTTGCAACCACAAACAATGTCATTCCATATAATCTACCATAGGCCATTTCAATGTAATGTAATAATTTTGGATTTATTGTTCCTTCCTTTTCAATCTTCCCTGTAACATATGTACAATCAAAAACACATTTTCCTTAATCTTATTTACCACTTTTAGATTAAAGACAGAATTAAGTATTTCAGTTGAACAAGTAATAATGATCTACATGAGATTTGAAATTGATAAAATGTGAAGAATCTATTATTGGATAGGTTATGTTATTGTAATCAAATTATAGAATATTCAGCCTATAATCAGTGGTGGGATTCAAATAATTTCACAACAAGTTCTCTGCCCTAATGACCAGCTGAGTAGGTGTGGCTGGGTGGTCATGTGACTGGGTGGGCGTGGCCAGGGTGGGTATGACATGTAACTCATGTAGTGCTAAGGCAGGACTTCCCTGAGACCTTCCCTCACTCTCATGTGGCTTATATAGATTCTGTTGTTGGTGTGCAGGGATGCTTAGCTACATAATACCCATAATTTTTCAGTCGTTTAGTGGAATATTGCCCACGTGACTCTCAGACTTAATTGATGAGGGCATTAGCTGTCTCCTTTAGTTCTCTTAATAATCCTAGTATAATTTGTAAAGCCTCTCAAAAAGTGTCCAATAAACAATATTACTATTGAACCTATAGATTTCATAGTTCCTCTAGATGCCTATGAATACTGTAATTACTAGTGAAAATGAAGTGGCTTGGCTTGAAGGACTAGTTGGCTTAACTTATTGCAAGTGTGGGACACAGAAAGACTATCTTGTTTCCAGCCATGATTAAAATAAATAGAAATCCTTTAGTCCATGTGCAATGGTGATGGTTTTTGATAATTATAGATTATATGTCTATCATTTATCTAGAGTAAACAGTCTGTGAAGACTAGCTGAACTACAGTGTGGTAACTCGTTTCCAAGTAAACAATGGATGTGTTAGGAACCATGATAATTTAGATAACATGTGCTAATGCTCCCTTCAGCAGAATCCTGCTTTTAGTATTGGGAAAGAAGTGTGGAACTTGCTGCTTACCATACAAGAGAATAACAAACTTCCTTACAAAATGCATTTATATGTGTGTGTGTGTTTTAAATTATACAGGTAATCCTCCAGGTTACAAATGTAATAGGAGCCTGCCAATTACATTTGTAACCTGGAGATTCATTTCATTGAATCATGTTACATGACTGTGATCACTCTGTGCTTTCCCCAATGTATTTGTTAATCAAATGAGCTGGTCTTTACCTCATATCTCAGGCTGGGGAACAGCATGTGGGGCCTAGTGCTGGAACAGACCATCCAAGCCTCCCCCAATCCACAGAGATACCTCATGCTCCCCTGGGGTCCCCATAATTATAATAATGTTGCATCGCGGGAAAGAGACTCGGGACCCAGTTGACTTTTTCTATTCTTTATTTTTTTCTAGGATTGAGCAACTGGAGAAACCGCGGCAGCCTTTCTTATAGCCAGCTGCTCACGGCTCGCAGCCAATGATGGCTCTTCAAATCTCCCGCTGCCACAGTCCAACCAATCATAAGTAAGTATGCAAATATATAACACCCCTCCACATGTGGTCCAGTCTAACCAATCCATGCCCCGCCTACGTGACGTAGTCACGTAGGTAGGCAGGGCTCTTATGGTTCCTACTGGACCTGCGCAACTCAGTCGTGAGTTCGCCTCTGGCCTTTTCGGACGGGGTTGCTGTTTCTCCCGTCCTTTTCTGTGGAACGTTCTGGAAGGTAGAGTCGGCCATGCCGTTCCCGCCAGGCCTTTCCTGGCTGGTTGAGTCGGCTTGGCCACTCCCGCCAGAAGTGGCTTCCCGATGGTTCTTCAAAGCCTACTCCAGTCTCCTCAAGTTGTTTTCTTCTACGGTCTCAGGTACATGTTTGCAAATTCTGATCGGGGCTAATGTTAGTATTGGTTGTTGTGTAGTTGTTAGGGTTTGTTTTGTAAATTCTTTTATTTGCGGAGGGTCTCCCCCCTCCCCTTCTGTTTGTGTTTGAGGGGTCTCCCCCCTCTCCTCTGGTTGGGTTGTTTTGCTTGAGGTTCGTGGAGGGTCTCCCCCTCCCGTTCCACTTGTGTTTGAGGGGTCTCCCCCTTCTTCTTTGTAATTGTTTGTGTTTCTCAGTGTGGTTCTCAATCTGAGTTGGTCTATGTGTCTCCTCCAGTTCCTCCTGTCCTCGGTGTCTACCCTGTATGACCGAGGCCCAGTTATTTGGGTTATTTTTGCCGGTATCCACAATGGTTTCCCCATGAGGTTCTTTGCATAAACTAGGTCCCCTGTTTTGAATGTGCGGCACTTACTGGAGGAGTCTGCTGGTTTTTCTGGGCTATATGTGGGGTGTAATCTGTCTAGGTTCGATCTTAGTTTCCTTCCCATTAATAATTCTGCTGGGCTTTTATTTGTTGTGGTGTTGGGTGTCATGTGTTGTATACTTAGTAGTTTATCTATCTTTTCTTGTATATCCCCAGGTCCCAATTTGTGTAGTGTTTCCTTTGTGTAACGGACCATGCGTTCCGCCCGTCTGTTCGTGGGTGGATGTCCCAGTGCTGTTAGTGCATGCCTTGTCCCTTATTCTGCTAGGAACCCCTCAAATGTTGTTGCAGTGAATTGTGGTCTGTGGTCGGATACAACTAAATCCGGCAATCCATGTGTTGCAAAAAGTTTTCTTAGTTGTCTTTTGTCTCTCTATTGTGGTTGAGTGCATGACGCATACCTCTAGCCAATTTGAGTAAGCATCTACGACTATTAAGAATGTGTGTCCTTTAGTTGGTCCTGCAAAATCAATGTGTATTCTAGACCATAGTCCCCTAGGAGTTTCCCATTCGTTTATCGGTGCAGAGGGGGGGTGTAGGTCTAGATTCTTGGCAGCGTTTGCATGTTCTTACCCAGTCCCCTATGTCTTTATCCATCCCTGGCCACCTTACATAACTCCTAGCCAGGGATTTCATTCTGACAATATCTGGGTGACCCTCATGTAATAATTCAAGTATTCGTTTCCTTAATTTGTTCAGTATGCCTACCCTATCCCCCCATAGTATACATCCCTTTAATATCTGCTCCCATCTATCCTTTTCCGACCGGAGTTGATTTATATCTTTTTCTTCCTCTTCATCTTTTGATGGGGATTCAATGTCCTTGTGGTGTGTTGCGGTGATGGCTTTTTGAGTTTCCATTGGTGTCTTATTGTGCTTTTGATTGGTGGCTTTTGGGGTTTCTGTTGGTATTTTATTCATTTGTCACATGGTAGCCGCCAATTTCTGTGTGGCTTCAGCTGCAGTGGCTTCTTCTATCACCTCCTTTATTATTATCTTAGGTCTTGTTAGTAATCGGCCCTGTAGTGTAAGATCCTTTAATCCCAGGACCACTTGGTCCCTCATGGCTTCATCCATATTTAGAAATTTGCATGCTCCGCCAATGTCTCTTAGTGCTGCAACAAATTCTCTGATACTCTCGTCTTCTTTTTGATTGTGCCAATAAAATTTGTGTCTTTTAATGAGGCATGAAACGGTTGGTGTGTAGTGAGCTTGCAGTAATTTCTCTAGGTCTGTCCACGCCATTGTCTTTACTTCAGTGGGTGCCACTAATGCCTTTGCCATTTTGAATATTGCGGGATCGCAATGGGTGAGGAAAACAGCTCTCTTTCTATTTTTGGATATTTCGTGGAGGTTGCTGCCTTTTAGGAACATGAGGAATCGGTCGACGTATGATTTCCAGTCTTCGGTTGTTGGGTTGAACGACCTCTGTATAAAAGACTTTTGGCTTATTTGCCATGTAGGTCATCATCTTCTGCAGCTCTTCAAAAAGTAAGTACAGTAAAGCCATGGGAAATGCGGGTGGGAAGGGCTGGATCAAGCCCATGGATCCTCCATTTCAGCCTGCAACAAGACAGGGGAGCCCTAGGGAGGCCCAAACAGGGGCCCGGTGACTTTCCAATTTTAACCCACAACAGGCTGGGGGAGCTCTAGGGATCCCCAGATGGGGCCTGGGGGGGCTGGATCGGGCTCAGGAATCCTCCATTTTGGCCTGTAACAGGCCAAGTGAGCCCTACGGGGGACTGTAACAGTCTGTTTACACTGCAAAGAGACAAAGGAAGGCTCACCAGACAGGCAGGTAGCTGGTCCCTGTGTAAGGCTGGGGTGAAGGCAGGCAAGTGGGCTGGGGCCGAGGCAAGTGAGCTAGAAAGCGAGGGAGCCAGAGAACAGCTATGCTGCAGCCAAGGTGGCAAGATGAGATAAGGAGTGACTGGGCGGGGCAGGCCAGCCAGTGGTGCAATTAGCTGTTTCTCTGAACTGTGCAAAAATTTAACAACCGGTTCACCTGAATAGGACCGAATTGGATGAATCACAATCTCTACCTATAATCTATATCTTTTCTGAACTGAAATGTGCTCTATTAACTTTGGGATTCACTTTCTCAATGTTAGTGAATAATCAGAGCTACACCCCCATCCCATTTCTTACAAGACAATAAATATCATTTTCCAGCTGCCAATTTTACCACATAGGCATTTATAGTATAAAAAGTAGATTTGCATGAAGAAGAATTCTAACATGCCAATAACAACAAAATTCTGATGGAAAGATTTGTCACTGTAAAAGAAAGAATAATCTTACTTGGAACCCAGCCTTGAAGTAGAAGATAACTTTATTGATGCAGGACATAGCTTTATTAATTTCTTCTATATATCTATATATTTTAAACATCATTTTAGAGGATTTTCAATCTCTCTAATAGGGAGTGAAAAGAACAAAAAAGACCCATATATTATTTCATAGTATATTGCACATGGATATTTGATATACATCACATGAATCAAATGGATATTCCTGGCAGATAATTTATATAGTGTAGAAGTCTTTCGGAGATCATTCTCTATCCTAAAATAGTGCAATTATTAAGTAATGAGGGATAAGCAGACCAAGCAATATCAAATGCTAGACTACTAGAACACAAAAACCCCAACATTGTTGTAAGCACTGTGGGATTTTTAAAATTTTAGAAAAGAAACAACAGCTTCCTTGATCACCTTACTCAAGTTAAAAAATAAAGACCAACACTCCAAACATTGCTACTATGGATATTCACTGGGAAAAGACACATGGCGCCAAAATTTGATCTAACCATTGGATGTGCTGGGAATGAGACATCTAAATCTTCTAACAGTAGGTTTTGTGTGAAAAGTCTTTATTATCCCTAGAAGTCATCATTTTTGCATCATCTTAGAACAATTCACCAGTCATTTACAGGGCTTATGTTCAATCCAGTTTAATGGATGAACTGAGGGATCGATGGAGTTCATAATAGTTGATAATTGTGCTTAACCTTATTTAATCATTCTTTCAAATATTTCACGGAATATGCAAGAAATATACTGTTTCTGTTTCCCTATCTGTTTATACTACCATCTTTATGTTTAGAGTTAACATCTATAGCAGGAGAATGTTATACTTTCACAACTTTCTAAGCAATATATGGTTTAGATCAATTATGAGAAGAATAAAAAGGAGATACTGTGGAAAAGAAGGATCCAAATATGACTGTGCAAAAAAGGTAGATTACAGATTAACAGAGTTGGAAGGGACCTTGTAGGTCATCTAGTCCAACCCCTCACCTAAGCGGGAAACCCTACACCATTTCTGACATATGGCAGTCCAATCTCTTCTTGAAAGTCTCAAGTGATGGCACTCCCACAACTTGAGGGCAAGGTGTTCCATTGGTTGATTGCTCTCACTGTCAGAAAGTTTCTCCTTGTTTCCAGGTTAAATCTCTCCTTGTTCATTTTCCATCTATTATTCCTGTCTGGCTTTCAGGTGCCTTGGAAAATAGCTTGACCCCTTCCTCTCTGTGGTGACTCCTCAAATATTGGAACACTGGTATCATGTCTCCCCTGGTTCTTCTCTTCACTAGACTAGCCATGCACAGTTCCTGTAACTTCGTCATATGTTTTAATTTCCAGCAGAGGTGGGATGCAAATAATGAAAAGGCTCTTAGTATAATTGGACTGACACTGAGTGATCAGCAGCTTGTCCATATTCGTGGTGAAGAATCTGCTGCTAGATGTTGGGACATTTTGAAGAGGATTTATGTTTGAGATAGTGTGGGTGCACACATACACCTTACACATAAACTGTTTGGAGCCTGTCTTATAAAAGGTGGCAATATGTTAGCTCATTTGGAGCTTAAGAAAAGGACTTTACAAGAGCTACAAGAAAAGGAGCTGATTTTCTTAGAGTTGCATCAAGTTTACATCATTCTTTCTTCTTTGGATGAAACTTATGATGGTTATGTGTCTTCACTGGAAGTTTTAAACAGAGATGAACTTATATTGACTGGCATAACTGGAAGACCGTTAGAAGAGTCAAGAAGAAGGCAAAATAGAAATCAACTGAGAGAAAGACAACCACAGGAAGAAAAAGTCTTCAACTGCCTATATTGTTAGGAAATGTTTTTCTTGTGGGGCTAAAGGTCATATAGCCAGAATGCTATTAATATATAGAGAGCTTATAAAGATGTTAATTTAGCCATATCAAGTACAACTACAACTGTAAACCATGATATATGGGTAGTTGACAGTGGAGCATCACAGTGCATAACTAAAAGTAAAGAGAGGTTTGTTAACATGACAAAGAGTAAACAGCATGTATCATTAGCTAATGGATGGAAATTGAGAGCATCTGGAGAAGGTACTGCATATTGTTCATGTATTAATGAACGTTTACTGATGTTATATGTACCTAGACTGATATTTAACTTGCTATCTGTAAGAGCAATGGTAAAAGCAGGATTTGTTGTAACCTTTCAGGGAGATAAATGTTTAATTGAAAAACAGGGTAAAAGCGTTACTGCAAGATTGGATAATGGTTTGTTTATTATACATGATAATCCATTAATTAATGCTAACTCAGTTTATGAGAATAAAAAGCCTCATGATGAATGTATTAATCTGCTCCATAGACATATGGGTCATATAAATTTCAAGATGCTAAAGAAAACTGTTGAGTTATCTAATGGTATAAAAGTAAAACCTTGTACAAAGTATTTAAATTGCAATGCTTGCAATCAAGAAAAAAGCAAGGTAACTCCTGCAAACACGGTAAATGGATTCAAAACTAGTGAACCTTTAGAGGTTGTTTTTGCTGATACTATTGGATCTAAGAAACTTAGTTTAGGTGAAGCCTATTACATATTAAGTATAGTTGTTCATTTTTCCAGATATGGTTTCTGTTATTTTGTGAAAACGAAGGTAGAAACATAACAGCATTTTATAAACTGACTAAAATTTGCTGAAAGGAAAAAGAAACAGAAAGTTATTAGCTTAGTAACAAATAATGGTACTGAATTTACCAATAAGAAATTTGAAGCCATGTTACAGAAAGCTGGCATTGAACATAAGCGTTCTGCTCCTTATGGACCACAACATAACTGATATACTGAATGTAGAGGACAAACATTACAAGCTATGGCTAGGCCTATGATTTCGGATTCTGGTTTATCAGGGAAACTTTGGGGTGAAGCAATAATGTGTGCTAACCATGTTTTGAATAATGTATTGAATTCAATGACTGGTGAATTACCATTTACTCATTGGAATGGGAAGAAGCCAGATCTCAGTTATTTACATACATTTGGAGCCCCAGCATACATACATTTGGAGCTGTCGGCCGCGGAGCTGTTGGCCGCGGAGCTGCCGGAGACACCGGAGACTTCGAGGCCACCAGAACTGCCGGAACTGCCGGGCCGCCGAAGCCGCCGAGTTACCGAGCTGCCGAGGCCGCCGGAAACATCGGGAATCGAGCTTCCGAAGCCGCCGGAGCCATTGGGCCGCTGTTGGAGCCCCGAGCCCCGAGGCCGCCGAGCTGCCGGAGTGGCCGGAGCAGTCGACGACTTAGTACCACCGAGGCCGCCGGGGCCATTGGGTTGCCGGGGCCGCTGGAACGGTCGGGCCGCTGCGGGAGCCCTGGGAGGCCACCGCGGAGGTTGCCACCGGGTCGCTCTTGGAGCCCCGGGAAGGCTACCGCGGAGATTGCCACAGGATTTTCTCCTGGGGCTGATGCCATCGAGGGCCGCCGGCGTCGTTGAGTCA
>JANHFN010093609.1:0-10175 GCA_032468175.1 Toxicocalamus goodenoughensis
AAGCCGTTGGCTGTCAGTACTTTAGTCAGGGTGCATAGTTCAGTCTTTATGTGTGTCTTGTCTGCCAGGCGTTTGGTGAACCAAATTTGAACAGGAGAGAAAAATTGCTTAAAAGAAATACATTTTTATTGCACAATTTTCTAATCAAGTATATATAAATTTCTCTCCCAACTGATATGCTCCTTTGGTGGATGTACACATTTATACACTGTTATAACAATAAGTATGTTAGTATCACAGGTCTAACTGTTCACATCTTCAACAGATACTCTTTCTAGGTTTGAGAATCAAACAAAAGAATAATTGCCATTACCATTTGGCATTCAGAGGCCATATTTCATATACTGGGTTTTCCTGGCACTTGGGCCATGGTTTCCCATACATTTGATTTTCTGGCATTAGTTACGAAGAACAGAACAGACGCTTCCATTTCTGAGCACATTTTATGATTATATATAAATTTAACATTTATTCTCAAGTGAGTAGAATCATAATTTGTTGTTTACTCTTTTTGCAACTGTATGTTGGTGCTTTGTGCTACCTGTGTTCAGTTGTTAGCATTCCTTTTCACATACAATCTGATTGGAACTGAATTGCAGGACAGGTAACAACATACTATTCCTGTAGTAGTAGTAGTAGTAGACCTAGCTTTTCGTTTAGTTCGGCTCTCTCTGGCATAGCTGATTTTTCAACACGAACTGAGTGAAAGAGTTTGATTTCCCATCCCATTATATGGTTGAGATCCAATTATTTGCAAATTGTCTACTTGCAAATGATTGCAAAAAAGTTGGCAAAAATCACAAGTTTGGACAACTATTCTCCCACTTAACCAGCCATATAGGCAGTAGATGCTATAAACAGAGCAGACTTTTATATACTGTAGATACCTACAGATCATCTCATGGATAAATTAATACTAAGTTCAACTTTATTTGGCCAAAGGTAAAATACCTCCTTTTGTAAGAATGAAATGCATACTATATCATATATCATTCATTCATAGTATATAATGTGGGCATATTACTCATAAATAATGAGCTTCTGACTGTAGAGCCAGACAATGAATTATCACAACTTTTTCAACCTATGGAAGTGAAGGGAAAATACCTTCTTTGCTTTCTGAGAAATTTAAGCTACAGTCCTTGTGCCAACAAGCCTTTTCCTCTATTCATTCTGTTCAACCAAGAGACAGAAATATAACTTTATAAATCTGTGCATAAAAGTGTTATTTCCCTTTTATATTGGCAGAGAGATTTGTCTACTGAGTGAATGTTTGCTCTGTTGCAAAGAGAGGAGCGTTCTATTTAAGAGATTCTTGAGCCTATTATTATGATTTTAACAACCAGTTTAATAAATGCAAATCATGTGTTCTTTGGAGGAATAGAGACAACCAATACAATGCTAATGCTAAATCCCTCTTGGACAAATTTCATTTGCTTGGAGGCAGTGTTGAATATAAGTGAGCTTTCCCAGTGCCCAACCTACTGTAAAAATTTCCTTCTGGAAATATATCCCAAAATGCTTTTTGTTAGCCTTAGTAAAGACAGGATCATTTTCTGGGCTGGGCTGCTCAGGATTTCTGCAAATGTAGAGCGCTTACAGTCAGTAATTCCTTATTTATTCACAATTATATATGGCTGCAAGAAAGGTATTGTGTTTCTCTTATTCTTTTAAAATCATAAATGTTTTATAACAACATATTAAACTATTAATATTAGAGCCAATTTAGTATAGTTGTTAAGGCATCAGGTTAGAAACTGGAAGACTATGAATTATACAGTACAGATAATCCACAAGTTACAACAGGTCACTCAGCAACTGTTTGAAGTTACGACCTAGCTGCCCCCCCCCCTCCCACGGTCTCCAAAGCCATTGGGCCTGTGGAGATTCACCTTGCGATGATCTAGCGAGCCATCGGTTCCTTTGCCTGCTTCTGGGCATTTGCAGAAAACAGGCCTAAAGTACTGAGAGATCACATGAGATCAGTGGTGTGAAATATCGCACTAGACATCACGTGTGATCTTGCACTACAGTAATTTAGACCTTGGTTCTTTGCAAACTGAGGCCTATACCAGATCTGGCTGAAGAGCGCATGCAAGCCAACAAGGGGCATTGAAATTGCCTTTCTCCAAGCGTCCCATTGGCTTGTAAACACCTTTCATTGTATTCCAGTCTTGTCACGAAGAGCATTACAAGCCAATGGGTGGCTTGAAGCAAGCCGATTTTGCTATCGCAAAATCTTGTTGGCTTGGAAGCACTCTTCATGCCGAGACTGCAAGCAGGCAAAGAAACCGCGGGGAGAGGGACTGGAAAGAAGACAGATCTTCACAAGGTAAGTGACCTGGCATGGCACGATGGAGGGGAGAGCAATTGTGGGGACCCCATGGGAGGGAGCATGAGGTATCCCAGTGGGTCAGGGGAGGCCTTGGGTGGTCTGAAACAGGTGACCTGTTCCATCCTTAGATCCCCACTCTGAGATACCTCATGTGCCCTTAACAACTCACGCATTTGATTAGTGAATGCATGAGTGAAATCGGGGAGTGATTGTGGTCAAGTTACACAATTCACTCCTACAAATCCTCGAGTTATGAATGTAATTGGCAGGCTCCATTACATTCCTAACTCGAGGACTACCTGTAGTCCTGCCTTAGGTGTAAAGCCAGCTGGGTGAGCTTGGGACAATCACTTTCTGCCCTAAGAAGGAAGCGATGGCAAACCATTCTGAAGAAAAAAAAAAATCTTGCCCAGAAAATTGCAGGGATTAGTCTAGGCCAGGGATGTCAAATTCAATTTCATTGAGAGGCACATCAGGGTTGTGTTTGACCTAGACGTGGCCAGCTCGACGTAACTTGTGTTTGGGGCACCTATGGCGAGCCTAGCGCTCTGCCAGCAAAAATGGGCTCCCGAACTCTGTTTTCGGCTGCAGCGACCTCCTTGAGCCCTCATGCCAGTGAAAACGGAGCTCCATTTTTGCTGGTGGAGGCACCATGGGCCAGTCCTTTGTTTCCAGAGTGGCCCACGGGCCAGATCTAAACACATTCCGGCCTACGGGCTTGAGTTTGACACCCCTGGTCTAGGCAATCTCTGATACACGATTGGATGAAAGAAAAAACAATTGGCACTGTTAGACTATAAATGAAAGGTGGATATATCCATGTGACCCACATGGGCTTCCACAGATGTTACACATACAGCACGGAAGACTAAGGGATCTTGGCAGCTAATGTTTTCATTTCCAAGTGGCTAGATTGATTAAACTTTTACATGCCCTACTTAGCTACTGGATCTTAAAAAGTCATGTGAAGGTTTGCATGTTCCCTGATGCTTTCATGTAAATAGACAACTTTAAAATGTGTTACATAGGTTTAGATATTCCTCCATTTTTATCGTAGCTTGATTGGGTTTGGGCTCCTTTTCTACTAGCATTAAACCAAATGATAAGTAGATGTGAATGGTTCCTTAGTTTGTATTTGCTTGCTTAATTCCCTCCCCCCCCCTCCAATTTCCCCTCTCCAGAATCCCCTTTTTCTTTGGAGTATATTAGTTTATCGGATTGGCACAAAATTTGTTGCTTTTTTCTTCGGTTTTACATTTTAAATATTTAGCTTGACATGAGGGTCCTTTGGGGCTTTTGGGAATCATTTCCTGTGAATTACTCCTTTTGTAAAATTTGGCTTCTTTGTTTCCCCATTCTGGCATATGATTCCCTCTTCAAAAATACAGAATACATAGAATTAGAAAGGGACATCGTGGTGTGGGCACTTTTCTACCTTCTGCTAACTGTGTTTTACATAATAATAATATGACTTGTACTTTCATTTGTTCAATATTTCTTACCTCTTCAGTCGATGTGATGACCCAGGGTGGGATACAAAATAAACACAGTCATAAAAAACAGGGGAAGCCCCCTTTATTCCTTCACTTTGTTTCCAAGCTCCAAATATCCTTGACTGGAGACAAAAAAATCCCACACGAGCAGTTACACGAAGGAGGAAATGCTGTTTAAACTAAAAATGCCATTGAAATTATAAAGGGTAAAAAACAACACAAACCAGGCAAGATAAGGGCTGGAAAACATCCACGTATATTGGAACACACACTGGGAAGGATACCAAACTCAGAGATTAACAATAAACTAGAGATATTTCCACACTTTGTTTCCAGCACTAGTCCGTATGCATGTCCATCCTCTTATCCAGTGGTCACAGCTGCAGCCCATGAAGAGGATCAAGGCCCTCTCCTCCCGTGTCTCCACGTCTCTCCCTGATCCTCTCCTCCCTGCGTACCCTAGGATGGAGAAGGGATGGGCCTGGGTCCTCCTCTGACTGCCCAGCGGGCCTCTCCCCTTCCCCAGCCTCCTCCACAATCTTTGGAGCCACACTTCCACTCCCTGTCGGCTGTTCCTCCTCTCCCTCAGAGTCAGTCCCCACCAGGGGCATGACAGTCGAAAGGATTCTGGTGCATATAGGCCAGTTAAAGAAAAATAAAGGAACAAGCTAGTGTTAAAAAAAGATAAAAAGATGGAAGAGGAGAAAAAAACAGATTTCTTTTATTAACAAATTATTCTAGTCAGATTCCAAATATAATTTAAAAGGACAAAACTGGAACTGAAGTGTGAATTTTTTTAAAAATCTTTTTTTCTAGGTAAACAATGGGATCGTTGCAATGTACCGTCCTATAATATGTCATTTTACTGAAATAACTTGTGGAAACATGTACAAATGCAGCCTGTTTGAATCTTACTACTGTACTATAATTGAGACAGCCTCTCCACACCTTATGGCACCTCATTTTTGCTCGTGAAACAGTGTTTCTATTTTGTCTCACTGAAATAGATCAACCATACAAGAAAAGGAAAGTACCTATTGCAGAACGATTGGAATCTCTAATATGCAAAGTGGGAGAAAAGGTATGAAAGACTAGCACCTTCATATTTTTGTGGGTTTTTTTGTGTGAACTAATACACATATTGAACTTTTGGGTGGATGGATGGTTAATGTTCAATTCGACTCTACTTGATTTTTCAGTTTTCTAATCAATAGTAAGAAAACATTACAGTGATACCTCAATACTTGACATTAATTGGTTCCAGGAGGCGCAATGAGTACCAAACAAATTGTTCCCATAAGGAATATTGTAGTGAATCACAAGGCAGCCGACACCGATAAGTTCTAGCTTGTGATACGTTCCAGCTTGTGCGTTGAATACCAAACAAACGAAGAGTACTGGGTCAAAATTTTCATATCAAAATGTGTTGAGTACCAAATTTGATGAAGTTTCAAAGCAGTTGAGTACCATGTATTACTGTATGTGGCTGCTAAGTTGATCAGCTGTTCCTGGGTGGACTGATTAGAGTTTTTCAGCATTCTTATACCAGTATTAGAAACTCAATCGTATAGATATTTATTATACTGTGGCCTTGTTATACTGCAGACCTGTCAATACTCACTATATCTGAATTTCCATTAATAATTCTCTTTCTCCATGTAGAAGCTCAATAATTATAGTTTTGCTTCAGTAGAGGAAAAAATAGTGACTTAAAATAGCCTATAAAAAGGAAAAGAAACAGAATATGACGAAGAGCATTGTGTCAGAATCATTTTGCTGAACTCATTAAGTGAATAATGTTAAGTGACAAGACCAAATTAAAAGTGTGTAAATGAAATTACAGTTAGGAAATTTCATTTCCACATTTTTACTACAGAGAGCAATTGCTGCTATTTTTGAAATATGTAAAAATAATGTATAAGGTTACAGTTGTAACCTTATATTCAATTCCACAGCATAGCAGCTATTATTTATTATCACTATTGTTAAAATCTGTACTAATTATATTAATATTTTTACATTCCCCTGATAAAGGAATTTTATTTTAAAGTACAGAATTTAACAAGTTACACTTGTATCATTTTAAAACATGAATAAGGATAACTTGAGTTCATCAAAATTTGCTGATCAGCTTATCATATACCATATATCAAAAAGAAATCTTTATTTCTCATCATTCAAAGCCAAACAGCTCTGCAGGGCGGCCTTCAGAAATATTTAAAATGAAGCCATTTTCTATAAGAACAGAGGGGACCTACAATAACTTTTTGGGTCTGCCCAGCCTCAGGGCACCCATTTCTTCTTAACCATCTTTCCTAGCATTGGAACTAGGAAAGAAATGCACACATTTGTCTATATGAGGCATGAGCAAATTTGTATTTATTCACTGGTCAAATGGCATATTCACTAAGGATAATATATCAAGTTGAAGGGATATGCTTCCTTTCTTTAACTCCCTCCTTGAAGCAAGCTTTTTCCAACTGAGGCAATAGCTTCACAAACTTAAGGTGTGATGGAATGATCCCCAGGGGTCATGCAGACCCACTTCATAAGTTCAGAGCCTTTCCAAGTTTAAATTTTAATGAGATTCTACTTCATTTTTTAAAAAGAAGCATCCCAACAACTTGATGTGTTCCTTTGACTAAGAAAACCTTCTTATCTTTATATGTGGGAGAAGGAGAATTCCGAAACCTTCTGGTGACCTGGCAGAATCAATGCAATCCATGGAGGGGGGAAAAAAATCTTGATACAATACGCTTGATGGTGATTTTTAAAAAATATTTTATTCCCTTTCAGAGTCTTTTCTCTTTGGAAAGTAGAATAGAAGGCTTGGCTGGAGTTTTGGAGGCAGATCTACCAAGCTACAAAAGCAAAATACTGAAACTCCTTTGCACAGTGTATGTATGCAAAAGATTTATGGATCTAGGTGATAATACACTCCTTACAGCAAAGGTTTTTAAATAACTGTTTTTGAAAACGGTCACTTTTACCAAAGCATTTTATTGTCTATGTCGTCTGCCTGCATATTTTATCCTGTTTAAAGAATTTTTGAAACTTGGAAGCAATTATGGGATAATTAGGAAGGAGAGCAGAGAGGAGCAACAGTGTCAGAATGGTTCCCTACTGCTGATCATTCAGACTCAGTAACAGCAATACAATTCTCTTAATTGTTTTCTACAGCAGTACATTGATTTGCAGTGCAAGCTTACTCTGGAATTTTCATGAAAGTTTAAAGAAAGGATTACGTTTTTGTCTGATTTTTTGCTCATTGCATCGCCTCCTTTCAACTAATGCAAGGAACACATGGCCTTCTCAATCTGAAACTAAATTAAATTTGGGATTGGGGGACAACATCAACAGAATGGAGGACTATGCATAATTACGCTACATACAATTGAGTTTGATTTCCCAGTTGGAATTGCAGTATTAGCATTGGATGAAAACTGAGTTGACTCTAGCAGTACCTTTATTTTTCATGTATACTGGTTCTTCTCAAAAAGGTATGCATCTCAAATAGCTCGAATTAACTATAAATAGGAGTAATGAGAGCACAGCTTTGATCAGTGTCATTGTTTGATACTACTTTCTCTCTCTTTTATGAAAAAAAACCATCAGTGCACGTCTGTTACCACAGAAGATGACTATCTACACAACTCTTGTTGGCTTGCTGAATGCCAGGAACTACAATTTTGGCGGAGAGTTTGTAGAAGCCATGATACGTCAGCTGAAAGAATGTTTGAAAGCCAACCTGTACAATGAAGCTGTCTGTTTAGTAAGTTTTTTTCATACCTTAAGAGACTTTTGCAGGTTATCTTTTACATATATCCACAATTGAGACTTGAATTTCACTCCTCACATTCTCAAATGAATCATTTGCTGTGATGTTTGATTAAGACATTAAGAGAATCCTCACTTGGCTGGATCTGACTTTATGGTCATTCTTACCATAGCTATTAAGCAAACCACATGCTCATTCAGCAAATTGGGGGTTAACTGAATCCAGATTTCCCAATTAATATTGCTTGTCAGAAACTGGCTGGGAAGGTTACAACTCGTGATCACCTGACTGCAAGATGTTGCAGCTGGTTGAAAATGTGAGCTAGTTGTCAATTGCCCCAGTTGCAGTTTTACTGTGACCATATGGATGGTGTGACAGTTGTCAGCCTGTTGATAAGTGGCAAATTGATTTTTCCAAGGCCATTGTAACTTTACACCATCGGTAAACAATTAGAACCTATACCTATGTTTAGACTGTGGTATATACGTTTCAGTGAATTTGAAGAGCTCTCCATTTTACCTTTTGGACTTTAAAGATAAAAAACTTACTTTCATGTGATCGTATAATACTGTACACCCATCCAAACTTTTTCACTGTCTTATTTCTACTGACTTTGTCATAGCAGCTCTGTAATGTGAATGGTGCCAGTTTTTGCAATTTCCTGACCTAGACTTCTGGTATTTTGATAATAAACCAGGTTTAAGTGGCCATTCAGTTGGATATTGGTCCTGGGATTCCCATTACCCCAGTAAAAGATGCTGAAGCAGATACAGCCTAGGCTTCTGCAGGGATCTTGACTGGCCTTATGAGATCTCTTGCTTTGGGTAAATACATGACTGAGAAATGGCTGGATGCTCTCTTTCTGCAGGTGCGCTTTCTTTCTGATCTTGTGAATTGTCACGTAATAGCTGCACCCTCAATGGTAGCCATGTTTGAGAATTTTGTTAATGTGACACAGGAGGAGGATGTACCTCAGGTAAAGCACAATACATTTGCTTCATGGGTAGAGAAATAAATCGATGAAATGTATTACTGTGATTGTTTGTCTTTTTTGTAAAGTGTCCCAAAGGTGCTTTTTTTTAATTCTTCAAAAGGCAGCTTGATTTTTTTTTCCTTGAAGACATTTCACTTCTCATCCACGAAGCTTCTTCAGTCATAAATGAATTGCTTTTTTTGGGGGGGGGAAGTACCTTTAGGGCCACCATGACCTGGATAACTGAGAATCTCCACAGACATTTTTTGTAATGTGTTTGTACACGTGGTAAGCCTTCTTCAACTTGTATTGCAACAAAAGCCTAAACAGTAAACATTTGGCCATGTGCCCTCTGGTGCCGTTGTCACAGTCTTCTTGGCCTTCAGGGGGAACATAAGTACAACAAAATAAAAATGGTATGTGCCCAATGGGGTCTAGACAGGCAAATGGGGCCCTTACTATTGTATCCTATCTCAAATTGAAGTCTGCAGTTCAAAAGATTTGCAATGTAGCTCCTTAAACGTTTTTAAAAATCTAGATTTCTAAAAAACCTTTTAATCGTATCTATTGGATTCTGACAGATGTTTGCCTGGATCTGGCTGCTTTCATTTACTCTGGAGAGTAAATGTACATTAAATTCAATGAGAAGCAGTATGTGAAATAGCTCCTTGAAAATGTTATGTAAATATTAAAGCATCAGCATGACATAAGAAACATTGGGGAGGGGTTGTCCTATATTTTTTCATTACTTTGTGCAGCTTCAGTGTGTACCTTTATGTAGGATGCTTTAGAATTCTCAAAAGCAACCATTCATGTGCAGACAACTTGTAAACATATGAATCTGGGCCCTTGAAGCTTTGCACCTGAGTCATCGTATCATAGAATTAGAGTTGTGGAATCATAAATAGTGCTTCTGATTGTGTTTTGTCTGTATTTTTTCAACCAGGTGCGATGTGACTGGTATGTATATGCGTTTCTGTCATCCTTACCTTGGGTGGGGAAGGAGCTCTATGAGAAAAAGGACACTGAAATGGAACACATCTTGTCCAATGTTGAAACCTATCTGAAGTAAGAAAATGAGAGAAAATGTAACTTTGCATCATTATGCCTTAATACAGCACAAACACAGAATTTGTAGACTTCATACATTTGCAGGAAATGCTATTTCTTGACTGTTGAATCTAGAGGTCATAAATAACCTCAGGCCAAGTTTTATTCCTTTTTCAAACAAAAGCACATTAAAAATGGTTCTGCATTCTTAGTATAGAGAAAGATGCTCAAGAAGAATAATGATAAAATCCTCAAATTTGTGAAAAGCATGTGCTCCCTGCAGAACACATAATTGTTTTCCATTGACCCTGAAGGCGGAACTAAAACCAATATGTGGGAATTCCTGAAAAGCAGCAGGCAAGTGTTGCCTTTTAAAAAGGGATCTGAAGTGATCACAGGGCTGACATGAGCATTTTTGTAAGTCTTGGGTTCTGTTATTCTACAAGCATCTTTCAACAGGTGAAACTCGAAAAATTAGAATATCGTGTAAAAGTTCATTTATTTCAGTAATGCAACTTAAAAGGTGAACCTAATATATGAGATAGA
>JANHFN010093619.1:0-10175 GCA_032468175.1 Toxicocalamus goodenoughensis
AGTCACGTTTAATAAAGTTGTTATCTTTTGGACCAACGAACCTGTGGAGTGGATTTATTGTTGCTCCAGCTGACAACACTTATATGAAATTTGCTTTTGAACCACTTGATGGAAAGGAAATTTCTGGCTTCATCATTAGGGAATGACTTAATTAGGGAATATGGCTTACTAAGATGGTTTCCTTTTCCTTTTCCTGGTCTGGAAAAGTCTTCAATGCCAGAAGTCAATTTAAGAGGCTTAGGAAGGGGACCTAACCAAAATTTTTGCTTCTATATGGACAGCCAAATTGGCCCACTTACAAGAGATCGTTTGGAGACCATTCAAAGTGGCCAGGGCACAGAAATATCCAACTTACAATCATTTTTTTCACGCTTAATGACTGCTGCAGCATCCCTGCGGTCACGTGATCAAAATTCAGAAGCTTGGCAATTGACTCGTACTTATGAAGGTTGGAGCATCATGTGATCCTCTGTTACAACTGTCTGACAAGCAAAGACAATGAGAAATCCAGATTCGCTTCATAACCATGTTACTCACTGAACAACTGCAGCCATTCCTTTTATATGCGGCAAGAAAGGCCATAAAACAGAGGCGGGCTCCATTGTGGTCGTAAGTAGAGGATTACCGGTAGTCCGTCGAGCGTCAGAATTAAAAACAAATATGAAGGACACACTGTCCATTTCCTGATGCCTACTAAACCAAGGAAGTTAGACTAACTTATGTGAAGCTTTACATTAATCTATTGGAGCGTTAATGTGGTTTATAACCTTTGGGCAAACCAAATTAATTATCTGTTTATGCCCGCTGGGGAATGCAGACATTTTCTGCTAAGGCAGCCATTCTGGTTAATGGACACACACAAATGTTCCTGTAATGAAGTGGACACCCAGCAATTAACGAAATTAGGAATGTTTGTCCCTTGTTAGAGTACAAACAATCGGCATTTATTTGAGGCTGGCTGCTCCCTTCCCCAATTCATTCAAGCGACAGTTTCATTCACTGGACACTCAGATCAGGAACTGGGGGGCTGTTTGAACGTAAAGTAGTCCTGTCCTCCCCAAAAGTAACATTAAGAACATCCAAAAGAAAGGAATGACAACTCTTTAAAGGAAAAGGGCCAAAAGGGTGAGTAGAAAGAAATTCAGTAGAGGTTTTCTTAGCCTGCAAAATGTAGGTGAGGGTTTATAAAAGTAGAGCGCAGAGGAGAAAAAGGAAAGGGAAAAAAAAAAGCACAGCAATATACAGAATTGCCTCCAGTGGGCAGTTCAGCATTGTTTTTTTATTTAAAAAAGATAAAAAGAAAGAATGAAAGAAAGAAAATGGAAGGAAGGAGAGGGAAAGAAGGAAGGCAGGAAGGAGGGAGGAGGAAAGGAAGAAAATGGAGGGAGGGAGGAGGGGGAGGAAGGAATTGCAAATGTTAGGAAAAAAATAAAATTAGGTATGTTTGGGATTTTTTGGGGGGTGGGGGCGGGGAGTGAGGTAGAATGCATGATGACCTCATTATACAAATGCATAGGCATTGGGTGTAAGTCACAAAGGTTGTGCATGCACCACAATGCGATCATGCAAATGATCCAAAGAGATGAGGGCCAGTTTGTGTCAAAACGGTTGCAGGCGGTTGCAGGCGCAAGTGTAGCCTGGGAACTCAACGATTGTCTTCACAGGTTGTGTGAACCATGTTTCCATGTTAAATCATGCTAGTTTATTGGTGTGGGGCCATGGATGCAATCGTCAGGGACTACACGGGTTTTCTTAACCCGGATTTAGGAGTTGGGCAAACCCAGCCAGCTGTGGATTAATGTTTATTTTCCCTTCCGTGGATGGTGGAACCAACCCAATTTTGTGGAGGTAAGAAAGGGTAACAGAATTTGAAGGCTTCCTTGCAATTCTTAGACAAACACACACAGATATCACTTACACGTGCACACAACTGGTGCGCACTAACATCTACGTTTTCTCCTTTTAAATTTCCCTTGCCCCTGTTCTCTCTTGCAACATCCCGATGCACCGTCGTTCTGTGTCCATAAACTCTTGTGAGCCAGCCTGCACTTAGACTCACACCTCCTTCTGACCAGTTGACTTATAAATGGGGCAGGAGCAGGACATGTCCTGACCAGAAGGAAAGGAGGCTGCTGTCATCATCTGCCCCCCCCCTCCCAAAAAAACCCATCCTCATCCAGGCAGGTGAGCTGCGCTTATTTTGGGCTCCTGGTTCCGTTTGGGAGAGATTCTGGGTCGCTTTGCATTTTCCCCAGCTCAGTTTGAAAGTTATTGCATCAACCTCCCTTTGGGGAGGTGAAATAAACAGGCTGAACTTTCCACGCGGACAAACTAGATGCAGGTAGTCCTCAAATGACAACAGCTCATTTCCTTTGCACTTCAGCTCAAATCCTGCAGCCACCTCAGGTGATTCTTGGCTCAGTCTTGGTCCTTCTCTCAGCCCCCTTTGCCTTTTCCTTCTCCCAAGTCTCTTCTTTCTTTGCGTTTTCTCCTTAGATGGGAGTGACCTCCTTCCATGGCGGCTTCTTTGTTCTTCTGGTTTTCTCCTTCACTTTGCAAGGTATGTTGGGGCAACGGGGCTCTGCAGAAATGGAAGGTCTTCCTCACGCGGTAAGACTCAAGCGGCTTTACCAAAATGCTTTTCATGGAAAGCAAGTTCCCAGGGGTGCCCATCTCCGTAGAACCGGTAGCTCTGAAGAGCAGCAGACACCAAACTGGTTCTGTGTTTGCTGCTGTTTGGCCCACCTGCCCGCCCGGACTCTTACCTGTCCTTTATTTCCTGCTTTTTCAACCTCAGCTGCTTTATGCAACACAGCTGAGGTGGAAAAAGCAGGAAAAAGTTGCTTTTCAAATGCTGCGCACCCGCACACAGCACTTTTCATCTGTCCAGGTGGCACAGCTGAAGGTTTTTTACGCACACGTGCAGCGCATGCAAAACGTAGTCACCAAACTGGTAGTAACACCGGTTGAATCCCACTCCTGCAAGGCACCCACTGAGACATCTGGGAGCACAACTGCACAGCTGAAGGTGTTAAAAGGACTTTCGTGGAGATCTTGTTGTTGTGTTCTACCAATTGAGCCCAGTTCTACCGAATCGGTAGTGCCAATGAGCAGCGGAGACCGAACCGATTCTCTCCGATGCTCCACTCTTCGCTCCACCTGCCCATCTGGGCTCCCATACTAAAATTTATGTCCTGCTTTGGAAGCGCAGCTGCTTTGTGCGGCTATCAGATTGCCACATGGCAGCTGCTGAAGCGACAGGGAGAGTGCAGGCTTGCAGGAAGCGGGTCAGAAAGCCTCCACGCTTGCGCAAAGTGTGCGTTTGGTGCGCGTGTGCACACAAAGTATGTGCATGTGCGCAAAGCATGCCCACCAAGCCACACCCACCAAACGGGTGGTAAAAATATTTGAAATGCACCACTGTGTTGGATATCTGATTTTTGGTTGGATAGTGGCAGGCTCCTTGCTCTCCAGGAACATTTTCCTGGTTACCTATTTGGAAGTTCTTGTGATGTTCAACAGTGGTGGGATTCAAAAAGTTTTACTACCGGTTCTGTGGATGGGCGTGGCAGGAGAAGGATACTGTAAAATCTCCAGTCAGAGGTAGTATTTGTTTGTTCTCCGAACTACTCAAAATTTCCACTACTGGTTCTCCAGAACTGGTCAGAACCTGCTGAATACCACCTTTGATGTCCAACAACAACAACAAAAGGCCAAGAGACACAACAAGCAGCAGAAAAAGCTTCAAGGGATCGTGAGAAGATACCCTCAAAATCATTGTTCAATATTTACTGCTATCACAGTATGATGCTGAATCCGGAACAATCATAAACAATTAATAATCATAATCAAATAAGTTATGAAGGCCTGATGTACTAAGCAGGAAGTGAATGAGCTGGTCTTCCCCAGAACTTCAGCTAAATTGGATGTTTTAGGAACTGGGGAAGAACTGTGTAAAGTTATAGGAGATCAATTAATGCAGTAGTAGAATAAGTGATTCAGGACAGCGAATCTGTCTGGAATATCCGCAGACTGCAATCAAAACAGTTAAAATGGTGGCTGAGAGAATGGTGGAACTTCAATCACAACTTGCAAGCACCATTTTGGCTTTTTTGACCCCACCTTACAGACACCTCTGAGCTTATGAAACTGGAGATACACAACTATTATGGATGATACAGCGAGCAATAAAAACCCCAAGGATGAGTAGTTTTCCAATAGAATGATATGAAGTAGACGCAACTATGAATTGAGTCCTAAAGCATTTGATTGGACTCTGTTGGAATGGGGGTCCTCTCCTCCACTTCTTTTTGTAAAATGAGAATTTATGTTGCAAACTTCCTATGCCAGATAAAAGCTCATACTTTTACTGCTAATTAAACTTTATTTCTCTGATTTGGGTGGATATTAAAATATTATTCAGAACTCTAGCTAGTTAGTTGATACCAGAAGTGCAAATTAGTGGCTCAAGACTAAAGAGATTCAGTCTGAGCATTTGGATTTGTTCTGACAAATTGCATTTTATAATACTTTATAAGAGGGGCGTGGTGGCTCAGTGGCTAAGAGGCTGAGCTGTCGATCAGAAAAGTCCAAATTCCTAGTGCTGGGTAATGGAATGAGCTCCCATTCCTTGTTCCAGCTTCTGCCAGCCTAGCAGTTCGAAAGCACGTAAAAATGAAAGTAGGAAAATAGGGACCACTTCGGTGGGAAGGTAACAGCGTTCTGTGCGCCTTCGCCATTTCGTCTTGCTGGCCACAAGACCATGGAGACGTCTTCAGACAGTGCTGGCTCTTTGGCTTTGTAACAGAGATGAACAGCACCCCCTAGAGCTGGAAACGATGAGCACGTATGTGCGAGGAAACCTTTACCTTTACCTAATACTTTATAACTTAATAAAAATGTTTTTTTTTAAAAAAAAATAAAACTGGTTGGCATAATGTCAGGGAATCTCTCAGTAGGTGTTCAAATGGAGTTGGTACGAACCAGTAGTTTTATATAAATAAATTTATTTTACATCTATGTATAGAGCAAACTTGATAGTCAGGTGAACAGGAACATCATGAGATAAATCACAGGGCATGCAGGGCCCACAGAAGAAAAAGGTGGGGGGAGGAAGGGAAACTCCTCCTCCACACCCACAGCAGCCAATCACAGCACAGATTGCCTCGTGCAGAAGTCAGCTCTCTTCACTCAACCACAATTGTGTGTTCTGGCTCACTGTACAACCTCACTGCTCCAGCTCCTTCTAATCTTCTGACCAAACTCCCTGCTCAATACCATCTCAGATAACAATGCAACAACTGCTGTTCCTTCAAACAACCAGGTTCTTGAGATGTTGGTTTCCAGTATGTTCATGACTTTGACCCCAATTCTGATCTATTGATGAGATACACCCACCGAGACTTCATAATACATGCTGCCTCAGTTTCATGGATCTCGCCACCCCAGCATACTCCTTGAGACTCACTTTGAGGTCCTTTGCTCCTCTCATGTTGAACTCCAATTTCCAGGATTCCTGCTGGCCTTATCCTACTCATAGAGTGAGAGTCAGAGGAAGGGACCTTGGAGGTTAACATAACAGAATAACAGAATTGCAAGGGAACTTGGAGGTCTTCTAATCCGACCTCCTGGTTCAAGCAGGGGACCCTATACCATTCAAGATAAATCTCCTTAAAACATAGAATAACGGAGTTGGAAGGGACCTTGGAGGTCATCTAATCCAACCCCCTGCTCGAGCAGGGTAGTCTATTCCAAATATTAGCCTCTACTTAGGATCAAACTCACAGCCTCCTGATTGTGAGGCGAGAGCTCCACCTCTAGGCCACCGCACCTAGCTCCTCTTAAGAATCTCTTGTGATAGAGCACCCATAATTTCTGGAGGCAAGTCAGTCCACAGATTAATTGTTCTCACTGTCAAGTGATTTCTTCTTATTTCTAGGTTGGTTCTCTCCTGGATTAATTTCCATCCACTGCTTCTGCCTTCAGGTGTTTTGGAGAGCTCCTCTCTTCTTGGTGGCAGCTTCACACATATTGGACTATGGTTGCCATTGTTCTCTGTGTCTGCTCTGCCCACCCTTCCAACTTGTTCCTTGCATTCTCCTCCGGCTGCCCTTCACTCCTTTTTCTCTCCCACAAGGTGTGGATATTCTTTAAGATCTTGAAATCTTTCAGGAAGTTCCATCCATCCTGAATTGTTCCATTGTTCCATTCTTTGCAGCATTTATGTTCAATTGCCCTGAAGACTGGGTGTCCTATAAAAACCATTGCTATAAATTCTTTGAAGACTTTCTACCTTGGCTTGAAGCAGAGGTAAGTGATAGTTATGAGTGGTTGGAAAGCCAAGTTCTGAGCTACCTGACTTTCTGTCCATTAAGCTAGTGATGGGTGCCTTTGATTGACCTGTCAAATCTAATGAGATACAGTCAATTCACCAGAAATGTCTCTAGGATATAGTCATAAAGGTATAGTCAAGATAGTGACCACAATCAGAACTCCAATTATGTATGATATGTGTGTTTGACATAAAGAGTTTGCTATTGCCACCTGCTTGACTTGACTGAAACCTACCGACCATGAAGGATGGTCGTGATGGAACCAGAACATCAGGGATGATCTGAACAGGTGGACCAAAAAACAGATTTTTTTCATACAGGTCCTGAGACCTTCTAGCATTTCTCAACCACAGCAACATGAAAATGGGTGGACTTCAACTCTCAGAATTCTCATGTCTTGTTGCAGGAATTCTGGGAGTTCAACTCTGCCCACCTTGAAGTTGCTGATGTTGAGAACATTGTTCTAGGCTAGAGAATTACAGGTGGGAATCACCACCAAGCCGTTGGGTTGAATAGCCTTATAAATGTAAATTATAAATAAGGAAGGAAGGATGGGAGAATAAGCAAAGTAAAAAAAAGCAAAGATTAGCAGGTCTTTTGCATCGCTTGCTGTCTTTGCTTCTTTGACCTTCTTACTGGTTATCTCTACCCAACCACCATTCTCGGTCTTCTTTGCTTCTTGAATAACCATTCTGCTATATCTTCCTTGCAAACCTGATGTCATGCCTGTCAGAATCTGATTTGGAGGGGGAGGCTGGGCAGCTGACAGAGAGTGGGAGTGTGGCTCGTTGGCTGTGGAAGAAACTGGGGGAAGGGCACAGTCCGGATGGGCAGAGCAGGAGAGAGGTAGAGCAAGGCAGAGGGAATTCGGAGGAAGACCCAGGCCAACCCCCTCTTCATCCTAGGGCACGCAGGGAGGAACGGAGAAGGGAACAATGTGAGTTGCGTGGCTTACGGGGGAGGAAAGGGCCCTGATTCCCTTCATTAGCTGCAGCTGGGAACACAGTGTTTAAAAAGTGAGTTTGCGCACAGCAACTTATTGGAAAAAAATCGTGTATTATCTTGTTTTGGCGAGGCTTATCTGCATTCCAGGTGTCTTCCCAACTGTGTGTGTTTTGTTGGCCTTTGAAGTCTGGAATTCCTTCTCATGCTCTGTCCAGTTAATTTCTGCAGCATGATTTGTGTGGATTTTTATTTACCGTTTGCATGTACTTCGTTTTCAGACTTTCCACTTAAAGACTGTTCTTGGGAGAGTTTTTTTCTCTAGCCTAAGGTAACTGGACATTGGGGGCAAAGTTGGAGGTATTAAAGGGACTTTTCTTATGTGACTGTGTTGCCTTTGTGCCACGCCCCTTTGGGTCATCACAATATCAGGACAATCCATATTCTTTGCTGGCCACAAAACTGTGAGGCTTCCCAAGACTTTCCCTAGAAAGAAAGAAAAAAACCTTGCAGATTTCCTGTTTAATCAGTTGTCAAATGCCAGGAAAATCAGGAGATCCAGACAGTTCAAATAGGTATCAAGATTTATTGTAAGCTTAAGCTCTCTACAAGAATCGCAACTACTAGCAGCCAAGGGAAATTAGCAGGGGATAAGAGCAAAAGGAATTCAAGGTGGGCTGGACTTAGATCTCTTGTGGGTGCAAAGGGACACGAGACTGATGATGCATTTGACACCTTCCTCAGGCTCAGCCTGATCATTTCCTGCATCGGTGGTTTAATTGAAATGGGGAAATAAGCCTTGGGCTTCCACAAGTCCTCCTTTCTTCTTCCTTTTTCCCCTCATCTTTAGATGTCCTGATTCAAGGAAAATTCTGGCTTGATATCTTGGTTTGCAAGTGGTCCTTAAAGCAGTTTCCTACTTTGGAAATCACAGGAAACTGTGGTTTAACAAACCACAGAATGTTCCTTGAAGGCAGACCCTCAAAGGAAGGGGGAGAATAAGAAAGGAACTATGATAATTGTAGATCTGGACTAGTAACTTCCTGTCATAGATTTAATGAACATTTGTCTGTAAAGAACACTATACAGCCACATGGTTTGATCAGAAGAATTGGAGTCGATGTGATTTCATGGGTCAGGATTTGTCTGATCTTCCAATCCTAACCTTTTCCTGCTGGGAAAGCAATTTTTGTCGACTTGATTCAAGAGAAAACAACCCCCCTGTTGGTTAGTTTGAAATGTCCGAATTCGGCTTCTAATCTGCTGCGTCACCGACACTTAATCTCCAACTTTTCTGATCCACAGATAGATCCAGTCACATTTTCCCTCCTTTTCTTTTCTTCTTTTTTTTCTTTTTGGCTCTCTGCCTTTGAACAGTTCCGAGCGAGACGATGAACAATGCTAGAAACAATGTCAGTAACTGCGGAGGTGTGATTTCCAAAGAGGGCTGCTCCTCCGTTCGTATCTCCAGCGTGTTTTGAATGGCGAGATTCGTGGCCCTTTGTTCTGAGCCCTCCAAAGCAACCAGATCCCTTGGCAATCAGCAAACTATCCCCCTCCCTTGCTGTTGAAGGAGGGAGGATTTTTAAATATGGAGTCTGAGGTGTTAAACCAACATCAGAGCTCATCTTGGTGTTGATTACATCGATCCTTTTTCATCATTTCTTCTTCTGTAGGAGGAGGGGGAAACCTGCTTGCAGGCATTCCCTGCCCTGCCATCGTATTATTGCAGTCAGAAAACATGTATGGTAAAATCACTCCAATCTCCACTGTTGGGAAACAGCATTGGTATCTCTGCAGAGGCGGCCTCGTCTACAGCGGCTCACCCTTCTGTGTTTGTAGTAGACACAGTGGTGCATGTGACTCGATGTGGCTTGATTTCCTGACACCCGCGGTGGCTTTGTCTCACGAAGCAGAGAGCCTGTTGTTGTGAGAGCTGATCCGGGCAGCTGTGGCGGCAACACAGCCCTGAACAGGAATGCGCCCGCCTGATCTCAGTTCAGCTTGGGAGATCAACTTTCTCCCTCCCCGAATCAAACTCTTGTCTGTTTCTATCAGTCGTGATGGTTTCCCTCACCTCCCTGAGGACTCGGTTGGCTTCAGACTGGAAGGTCCCTGGCAAGCTGTTGACAAATATCCCTGGCTTGTTTTTAGACAGTGAGCCAAGGACGGCTGCTTAAGGCAGGTGAGGGGAAATAAATAAATACAGCCAGCATTGGAAAGCGTTAGCGCATGTCTGGCATGCAAAAATGGAAGCCTGGCCACAAAGGGTGTGGACTAAGGCCTATTCTGTGCCTTCTCTGCCCCAACGCACTCTTCCTCCTGTAGGGAAGTATCTGCCCACATTTACAATATTTTTGTATGGCATGCATTTATCAAGGAGATTTACACTTTACAGAGGAGTCCTGGCAGCCTAATTACTAGTTTGCTTGCTTTTGCGCCTGCGTGCTTATCTACGGTGTGTCATGGGGGAAAGTGGGGGGAGGGGCGAGATAGCATGCACCATCTGGCTAGCGGCATTCAGGTTGGTGACATCTTCCGGGGCGTCTTCCACCAATCTCGCCTCGTGTCCAAGCAGGTCCAGTGGTGGCTCCCGTCCTCCTTGCGCAGTTAGCCTTTCCCACCAGAATAGTACCCATTAATCTACTCATAATAATGCTTTCGAGCTGCTGGGTTGATAGGGCAGGAGCTAAAGGCGAGTGATGGGAGCTCACTCCATCCTGCAGTGCTACCAGGGCTTGAACATTTCTGGTGGGCAGATGCAGCATCTTTAAGCCGCTGCATCAATACACCTCCATAGCTGCCCTTCATCAAGAAAGGGAGGAAGGAAGGAAGGAAGGAAGGAAGGACAGAAAGAATGTAAGAAAGAACGAAAGAAAGAAAGAAAGAAAGAAAGAAAGA
>JANHFN010093642.1:0-10174 GCA_032468175.1 Toxicocalamus goodenoughensis
GCGGGCCAGTCCATAGCATCAATGCCTTCGTCTTGCAGGAACTGCTGACACACTCCAGCCACATGAGGTCTAGCATTTTCTTGCATTAGGAGGAACCCAGGGCCAACCGCATCAGCATAAAGTCTCACAAGGAGTCTGAGGGTCTCATCTCGGTACCTAACGGCAGTCAGGCTACCTCTCGCAAGCACATAGAGGGCTGTGCGCCCCCCTAAAGAAATGCTACCCCACACCATTACTGACCCACTGCCAAACCAGTCTTGCTGAAGGATGTTGCAGGCAGCAGAAAATTCTCCACAGCGTCTCCAGACCCTGTCACGTCTGTCACATGTGCTCAGTTTGAACTTGCTTTCATCTGTGAAGAGCACAGGGCGCCAATGGAGAATTTGCCAATCTTGGTGTTCTCTGGCAAATGCCAAACATCCTGCATGGTGTTGGGCTGTAAGCCCAACCCCCACCTGTGGACATCGGGCCCTCATGTCACCCTCATGGAGTCTGTTTCTGACCATTTGAGCAGCCACATGAACATTTGTGGCCTGCTGGAGGTCATTTTGCAGGGCTCTGGCAGTGCTCCTCCTGTCCCTCCTTGCACAATGGTGGAGGTAGCGGTCCTGATGCTGGGTTGTTTCCCTCCTACGGTCTCCTCCACGTCTCCTGATGTACTGGCCTGTCTCCTGGTAGCACCTCCATGCTCTGGACACTACGCTGACACACAGCAAACCTTTTTGCCACAGCTCGCATTGATGTGCCATCCTAGATGAGCTGCACTACCTGAGCCCCTTGTGTGGGTTGTAGACTCTGTCTCATGCTACCACTAGAGTGAAAGCAACGCCAGCATTCAAAACGACCAAACCATCAGCCAGAAAGCATAGGAACTGAGAAGTGGTCTGTGGTCACCACCTGCAGAACCCCTCCTTTAGTGGGGATGTCATGCAAACTGCCTATGCTTTCCACCTGTTGTCTATTCTATTTGCACAACAGCATGTGAAATTGATTGTCAATCAGCGTTGCTACCTAAGTGGACAGTTTGATTTCACAGAAGTGCTTGGAGTTGGAGACTTGGAGATACATTGTGTTGTTTAAGTGTTCCCTTTATTTTTTTTAGCAGTGTATTTTCCAAAAGAATTGTATTTGTGCATTAAGATGTACAGGAAATCTAATAAACACTGATATTTAAAATTAATCAGTTTAGCAATTTGAACATTTTTAGTTATGAGATCCTAAAATATAATAGATCACAATTAAAATAACCTTTATTATTATTATTTATTAGATATGCATTATGACCACATCTATACTATGGAACAAATGTCCCATGTTTGTTTAAAATAGTATAGATAAATTATAAAATTAACTTCTACAACTGAGCAAATGAACACAATACTGTCCTCAGGACAAATGCTCAGGACTCAGCAACTCAACTATTATACCAAACAACTAATCCAAAGGACAAAAGTAATTTTCCACCATGGCTGAATTGGGATAGCCATTTCTTTTTTGGCTTAGCAAAGCATTCATAAAGTACTACTAGTTCAATGTTACAAATCAAATTAGGAATAATATACTCACGCAGTATATTCATAAGGAAGCACTGATTCCACAGAATCCAGTCTATTCACAAATAGTTCTATCGCAGACTGCAAATACCAAGAAGACATTATTAGATAATTAAATTAACCCACACTAATTTTCTTAGCTATAGACAATGTTATTAAAGTATTTTGAACATAGTACTTTATTTAGAATAACTAAACTCTAAAGTTAATGTGCTTTTATTGAAGTCTATTTTCCAGTGGCAAATGGATCTAGTTAGTAATAAGAATTTTCTTACTCTTTAGGAAACCCATGTTTCCTATATCTGATGCATGTGGATGTTGACAGCTCCTAAAACATATCAGGAAGTTGGTACAGAAGGTTACAACTTGCAAAGCATGTAGCCCATAGGAAAAATATAGTAGGGCTGATCATTTAAGCAACAGAGAAATGTACCTTCTTATATAATTTTAAATACTGTATAGCATTACTGAAACAATATTTTATCAACAGACTTTCAAATTAGCCAGCTGGATGACTTTGGGCCAGCCACTATCTTACAGCCCCACCCAATTCACAGGTTGTTGTGAGGAAAATAGGAAGAGGAAGGTGTACTGGATATTTTCGCTGCCTTGAGTTGTTTGTAAAATGGAAATAAACAAATAAATTACTAACAGAGTTGAAATTTCTAGTAGGATTGATAGATAAAATAATCTTCCCAACATAGAAAACATCAGATAACATTAAAAACAGTTAACGTGATGTATTATTATAGTTTTTCCAATCAGATCAAAGATCCATTAATTTTCTCTATCTAACAACTACCTTCCAAATAGCAAACAGATAAAACACAAATTCAATAGGTTTCTTATCCCCCCTCCTCAGCATACTGGCCCTGAATATGATGATTATAATGACAGATGGCACCTGACAGACATCTATTTCCAGAGTTCTAAGTGATCTTTTATAAAGGCACAAAAAAGGAGGCCATAATCAATTTTTGTAATAATTATTACATTGATTATCCACTGTATACAAAAGTGATTTCAAAAGTATCTGCATTTTGGAGAGGACAACTAATGGACAGATTTTTATTTATTTATTTATTTAGGACTGTCAAAACTGTACAACTGCCACAGTCATGTGAGGAAAATGCCAGTTTGAGGATGGCATTTCTTACATACTATAGTAATTTAATTTAACTTACTTTAACTTAATTTAAATTTAATTAACTTATTGCACAAGCCATAAAGTCAGACACATGATTCACCAAGAGCTAAGCAAAAAAACCATATTTTGAAAAATAAATATCAGTGGCTGGATTCACACACACATCATGACAATATATAAAATATGTAAAAGACTTTCTCTAGGAACAGAAAGGAAAACTGGAATAATTAAGATGCTTTTCCTCTTCTCAAATGCTAATAAATTTTCTATTCATCTAGAAGGCTTCCACAGGAACTTAAAATTTAATGTAAATAACAGTTAAGTTTACAGAATATGCTAAGCCTTGGTTCTTCTAACTATTAAATATTTATAGCTAGATGAGTTTGCACATAATTCTAAGCCAAAATTAAGGTCTATTAATCAACAGCAAAATTTTAAGAAAAACATCAAATCATCTCTTTTTCCATGAATCTTCAATGTGCATTGTCTACCACAACATTTAGTGATTCAAACAGCAGGACATCAATGAAATTGGTTCAGAAAAAAATCCTTGTTGGCAAAATACAAACTAAGACTGGATAATAAACTTAATTTTTAAAAAAAAAAATCCTCTTCAACTATTTTAATTCTAAGGAACTCTAGACACTCGAGAGAAGTGCCAGGTGGATGGGCAAGGTCACGAAGATCAAAAGCCCAACCAACCAAACCAGAAAAAAAAAAGCAAATCAGTCAATCAATCAGAACAGAGCTGGAAGGGGGACCTGGGAGATCTTCTAGTCCAACCCTCCTGCACCAACAGGAGACCCTTATACCATTTCAATCCTTTCTTAAAACATTTCCAGTGATGGCAAATCACACTTTGGTATTGAGGTCAAAGCAATGCCCGTTCAAGAAGTCAATGAATGGCGGGCGGGCGAGGGGGGGGGCGTTGCGTTTTAACTTTTTGGTTTTTGCAACAGGGAATAGTCCTTTTAGTCGACTTTGGCCGGGGGAGGAGAAGGAAAAGAAGAAGCTAAGAAGGCTGAGACCAACCGATCTTAGCAGACACTATGAGATTTGGGGGGCGGGATCCCAGGACTACAAAGCGCTTGAGGATCATGGCCAAGGAAGGTAGCCACTCTTATTATCACCGGCAACCGCCCCAGGGGCAGAGAGCCCTTGGGGAGGAAAGCTCGCCCGTCCCGACCCGCCTCTCTCCCAGGCAAGGGACCCTCCCTCCTCCTCAGCCACAGACCTTGCACTCCGAGACCTTATCCGACTTCTCGCAAAAGTTAACGGGAGCCAATCCGGGCAGGTAGAAAGGGGAGGCGAAGGGCTGAAGAACCGTTTGGAGCGCGGAAAGCAACAACAGCCACGCGACCGCCATGGCGACTCCAGACGAGGACGGGGAGGAAGCCGAAACGAAACAAAACCCCGCGGGGCCCCCCCCAAACGGTCCGAGCTTCCCTCGGCGGCTACTTCCGGCTTCGCCAGACACGTCGACCGATGTTCGCGGGAAGTGCAGGGAGAGTCATTTCCGCTTAGCGGGTGGGGTGGGGTGTGCTTCTTGAATGCCATGGTTACAGCGGGACTAAGGAAGGTGTGGTCCAATTACGGCACCATTCTGAAGTTCAAAGTCTACCACCTTAGACCGGTTGGACTTCAACTCCCAGAGTTCCCTCGCCGACGGGGGTGCTCAGGGGAATTCTGGAAGTTGAAATCCACACTTTTTAATATATATATATATATATATATATTGAATATAAACATTAAAAAACATTGAACGTGGTGGCCTTCTTTGACATACATTTCGGCCAATACATTTTGCATTCGGAAAGTTAAAGAAGTTATGTACAATTATATACATTTATATACATATATACATTTTAACTTTGTAGTTTTTAAAACTTTCTCATCTTTTGGAGAAGAGGAAGTGCTCCACTTTAAAACTTGAACATGAAATATCGCCTAAAAAAGGTGATTTCATGATAGACTGAGGATGAGATGAAGGAAACACCATCAGGACCTATTTTAAACATGTACATCACATCTCTGCACTGCAGTTACAAGAATTAACAATAAGTTCTAACTTAGTTTATCTTCCAACTGTTCTCAACGGGACAATGAAAACTTGAGCCATAATAACCAGAAAGTATTTTCTAATGCAAATGGAAGCTGCTTAAAGACATTGGATAAAATTATCCATATCAACTCTGAACATTCATATGCAAAAGATTTTCTATTTTTGTCCAGTTCAAAAAAAGAAAGCAAGAAACTACATGACTTGTAAAAAGTAAATGACTTGATGATGACTTGTAAAAAGTAAATAAATGACTTGATGATGACTTGTAAAAGTAAATAAACTATACTTTAAATACTCCCAATTTCCTGATTTAAGGTTAGCCACTAAATAATAGGGCCAATATCTAAGTGTTTGCAAAAACCCTTTCTTCAGTAAGACAAAAGAACAGGATGTCCAGGTTTTCATGGAGGCTAAAAGGGAAATAAAAAGTTACTCCCTATAATATAGTTTGTTTACTTTTTACAAATCATCAATGTGTACTGTCCTGCTTTTTATATACCTATAAAACATATGCACATATGCATATGGTCTCCAATTTCTAGCCTTAACTACTTTCTTAACCACTTAACCAAGCTAGCTGTCAAATACAAACATTAGAAGTATTTATTTCTTTGTGTTTATATAATTCCAAATTCCAAAAACAACTCCCAGATGTTTAAAACTACAGGTAGTCCTTGACTTACAACCAAAATTGAGCCCAAAATTTCTGTTGCTAAGTGAGATGTTAAGTGAGTTTTCCCCGTTTTATGACTTTCTTGCCACTTGTTAAATTTTGTTAAATTTTGTTTTCTTGCCACTGCAGTTGTTAAATTAGGAACACAGTTGTTAAGTGAATCTGGCTTCTCCATTGACTTTGCTTGTCAGAAGATTGTAAAATATGTTCACATGACCCTGTGACAGTGGAAGCATCATAACTTTGAGCATCTGAATGTAAATCTCATGACCATGGGGATGCTGCAATGGTTATAAGTGTGAAAAATGGTCATAAGTCACTTTTTTTAGTGCCATTGTAACGTCAAAAGGTCACTAAAGGAACTGTTGTAAGTCGAGGACTATCTATACATCATTATTTTGGTCAGAAACCATACGAACCAATAAAAGCACAAATTAATATAAATAAGGACATTCCCAGGAGTCCTCTGTCTTCAATAGTTTCTGAAAGGCCAAGAGTGAAGTTGCCACTCTTAATTTCCGAGAGACTATATATAACAGGTAGTTCTCGCTTATTGATCATTAGCCCAACAACTGTTCAAACTTATGATAGTGTGGAACAAGAAGATTTGTAGTTACTCGTTGAAGTTGTGTTGCAGCATCCCCTCAGTCATATGATCCGACTTTGAAACCTTCACAGCTGGTTTCCTACAAGCACAGTCTATGGGGAAGCCAGCAGAAACTCTAAAATCACAGTCACATGATGTACTTAACTACATGCAATTTGCTTAATAACTGCAAGCAAAACTGCCTGAATTGCTGTTGTAAGTTGCTGCAGTCACGTGATTTTTTTCACTTTATGATCACATTGCTTAGTGACTAAGCTGCTGGTCCTAGCTGTTGGAAGAAAAATCCATCTGGTTCAGTTCCAAGCTGGGAGAAAGGCACTGGAAATAAAATGGAGGCTGATTAGAAAGAAGGTCCATTTATTGATAAACAGAACCACAGTGTGCAGTTCTGGGACAGCTGACAAATTAGCTTGATGAGTGCAAGGATTTTTATATAGAGTTTCTGAAATGCTGCTGGGGGTTATGCAATATCTGAAAGTAACTTTGAATCAGGGTGTCCACAAGCTGTGGTTTAAAAAGTCAGAATGGTGATGTAGTGGTGCAATTGAAACTCTGGTTTTTAATATGTGGTTCCCTCTGCATTGGGATGTTCTCTCTCTCAGTTGTTCTGCAGATCAAACTGAAGGAGAATTTCACAAAAACTGGCTCAAGCTGTTGGACATTAACGGATAAAAAACACAAATTTCAAATAACAAATAAATAGAATTGTGCTAAGCCATAATATAAATTGCTTGGTGTTGGCTTAGCTTATTGGGTTAATGTCACCACTATTTTGTAAATCAACTAACAACTATCACTGGACCTGGAACTATGATTATAAGTTGTTGTGATAGTCAAGCAGCTCACCATTGTTCAGCATCTGATTTTATGGCCTTTTCTGCAGCATTTGTTAAGTGAACACAGCAGTCCTTAAGCAAGTCCATTTTATCCAGGCATTTTTATTTTATTTGAAAAAGAGTTTAAAATACAAAACTCAAAAAACAGCAACAACCCAACCCCAAAACAAGAACAAAGAAAAAAATATAAAACAAGCAAGACATTTTAAAAAGTGCATTAAAAAGAAAAAAAACCCAGTACATATACACATATTATCCCCCCTAACCTAAAAAACCTCTTATCATTTACCACTCCTCTTGGGGAGGAGTTTCCAATAGCCATTTTTTGCCAGAAACTGGAAGTAAATGCTAAAAACCAGCAAAAACATTTGAAAATCGTGGCCAGGTAACTGTGGGATGTTACAAATGGCTGTTTAGGTGAACCTCTTGCCAAGTGCCCAAAATGTAATCATATCATTGTGGGGGGGGAGAGTGTTGCACCATCAGAACTCTGAAATCGGGTCATGAGTAGACTTTGAATGGCTGTTAAGCAAGTAGTCATCATGTGAGTACTACCTTTATGTTACCTGTGATGGGGATGCAACAACATGTCATTTACCCATTAAAAATTATATACAAGAATTATTAAAGCATTCACTGTAACAATACAGGTATTGTTTTCAAAGAAATGCTGCTGAACATTGGTAAAATGTTAGCATGGATAACAGTCAAACTTTTCAGCTTATTTAGAAGAGATGCAAATCCCCACCCTTCTCCAGCTACTGGCTGGTTGCCTTGATTTAGCTCTCAGCCACATCATTTCAGGCAACTTAGACTATTATAAAAAGTTACTATGAACAGATGGTATTTTCCTTGATTTCTATAATTCATATTTTGAGAAATTGTCCAAGGCATTACTGAATCTATTCTCTGGGGAATTTGGTGGGGAATTTGCTCAATTAATGAGAATAGAATAAATATATGGTAGTTTTCCCAATAATTTCATCTTCATCTCCTGCACAGTAACATTAATATAAATCATTAAGGCGGGAAAGTGAAGAAAATCTTAATTTTAAATCCTTTATGTTGAATATTCATTTTGTGCCTAGTTTTCACATCTAAATCAGAAGTTGCTTTCTCCCTTCTGCCGTTTCACTGTGATCTAGGATTATATATTCCATTCTGCTAATCTCTATAAGGTTAAATTTGGTCCAGTCTCTAACTGGTTGAGGTCCTGTACGGATCTGTCCCATGGTGAAATTGGCAATATGAGACAAGAGCTCATTTTGACTTTGCACAATGTTTCTGAAATTGTAACAGCTCAGGGGATGTAGAAAATTAAAATGGCAATTTCTGATATCAGGACAGGAATTGAGTAATACAAACTCTACCGGCATCAGGCTTGATATGAGATATAAAAAGCGTGACAGCCTTTATTCAGAATATATATTTAGAATGTTTATGTACAGATCACATCCTTTACAACAATAGAGAAAAAAAAACCTAAATACATGAAAAGCAGGTTAGATACAAAATTAACACAATACCATTAAGAGACTTGGAAGTTTATACATCCAAAATTTGTATAAGGGGTTCCCACCCACCCCCATGTCTGGTGACTTTTATGGCCCTAACATAAAAAACCACTCATAATGGTCAATACTTCCATGGTGGTTTCCATCAGAGTCAACCTATCGGTTGGCCTTAAGATTCTGGGTTGGGGTGTTTGAGAGGGCAGATGGTTCAATAAGTGGCTTGGGCTTGTACAGACTTCATTGAAGATGTGGAAACACTTGATTACAAAATTTGCCACTGTTCTCTTTTGTGTCTAAACTTTTCTCATATCATCCTGGAAGAATCAGAAGTAAACCAAACATATACTGCCTATTTGTTCGTAAATTAAATTTGGTCTTAAGTAATTTGGAAGGATTTTGGCCACGAGGCAGAGACAGTTAAGATGTGAGAAGTATCATCTGAGACACCCTTGAGTTTGGAATATGTTGGGATTACTACTATTTTATTCACTGCTTTGGTCTGATGAGTGAATCCCTCTCCAACCCCTTTCTCCTTCCTTTCCCAGCAGGCAGGTAAATGACTGCTATCAGTTAGGAGAGGGAGTGAGGGAATGAGGGAATGGGGGATACTGCATGGGCTGTAATTCTGCACACACATAAATTGCTTGTATTTCTTTAAGAGTATAATTCAATGGTTATGTGTATAAAATTGATACTAATGACAGAGGTTTGCTTATGTTTCCTGTTTCCTAGTACTAACCCTCACAAAATACTTTTGACCGTATTGCTTTTGGAAAAATACTGGGGATAGTTTATATGATGTAACTTTGTGTTGCTTTCAGTTAATAGCAACAGTGGGGATTCTCTCAATCTCATAGAATGGGGTCCCCAACCTCTTAACCACGGGCCACTCTGGCCTGTGGCCTGTTTGGAAGTGGGCCCTGTGAATGGTGAGCTGGCACATGCACAGCTTGACTTGTGTGAGTGGCAAGCCAGCATGCAGCTCAATTTGCTCAAGTCAAGTTGCAGGCACATGCATGTACAAACTGACCCAATGCTCATGCAAATTGAGTTGCGTGCACAAGCCCATCGCGCACGCAACCCAGTTCTCTTATCCCCACCGCCACTGGGCCACTAAGTCCACAAAGATTGGGGACTGCTGTCTTAAGAGATGGGTCTAACTAAATAACAGTAAATCAGAAAAATTATAGTTGAAATAAATGAGACTCTAGATGGAGTTTATGCCCTTTCCTTTTCCACAGTGTAGTAGCCAAACCTAGAGTTCTCTCAAAACTTCATAGCCAAATTCAAGCTATAAGCTTTGATTCAAAATAGGATTGGCTCTCCAAGAGATCCCTGTATATAGCCTGTTATTTCTTCTTGTTTATGACTCACATGTTATTGGGAATTTCCCCATGTAGCCTGAATCCCGTCTCTCACTGACAATTTAACTGGATCCTGACAATCAAAGGAAACCTTGCCAATCTCCAAATGTAGAATTCCATTCTGTTCAAACATGTACAAGCATATTCCGAGGAGGCCTGAATTCAACAACTCTGAAAATGCTTGTCCTGGTGGGCATACACAAGGTTGAATTCCTACCAGTTGTTCCTGCTTTGATCAACAAAGGAGCAGCACTCCTAAATGGGGCATTGGAGCAGGCAAAGAGGATCCAGTTGGAAGGGTTTTGGAGTTTATCTTCCTCCCAATTAGGTTCCAGGTTATATTTATTTATTTATTTATTATTAATCAAATTTATATACCGCCCCTCTCCCGAAGGACTCGGGGCGGTGTACAGCTATA
>JANHFN010093692.1:0-10172 GCA_032468175.1 Toxicocalamus goodenoughensis
GGGGCTTTTCAAATTTATCTTATATATTCCTATGTTGAAAACCAAGTGATTTGTGCAAACACTGACTGATAGGCCAAATGTATGGATTGCATTTATACTGGGTTCTTTTTTGGTGTCTGCTTGTGCTTAAAAGAAGCAGATAGATTCTCTCTATCGTCTATCCCTATCCCATCACACTGGAAATGAAAATAAGGATGGCTCATTTTGTAGTATGACATCTTTGTCATTTCCTGCAGGTGTTGACATTTCTCACCAAAGGAGAAATACTTCGGTAAGTTGATATTTAATTTTATTTCACATAGTCTGAGTTTTGCTATAAGTAAAGAAGACCAATCCAGATCAGAACAACAGCGGGAACAAGAAGCTGACATTAGTATTCTAATCTAAATTAGATGCCCAGTTTTTGTTCTAGGTTTTAAAAAAAGTGGGGAAGTCAGAGATGTTAAGAAACATCTTTACAGTCAAAGCAACAAGAATAAGAAACTTTTGTTCTCACAATAGGAGCTGGAATCACGCTTTGCTTTTCTGGTTTGCCAGGGGGTTGCAAAAATTGCAGCCAATTAGCCATGATGTTACTAGAGAACTATGTGTGTGAAATGTTTGGTCTTTTGTTGTTTGTTTTGAGGAGGGCTTTCAAAGTGTGAAATCAATCCCTTAAACCATTGCAAGACTAGTCATTAATTTTGACCTTCAAGTGCTGAAAACACATAATATTGATATTTTGGCTACATCCTGAGGGAGAAGGTAAGCAAATACATCTATCATACTTCTCGCATGGTGTAAGTTGCTTGAATTTTAGGAGCTATAATTGCCTTTCATAGTTACCTGTGAAGAACTAATCCATTAACCATCCAAGCATTATTTACACCCTTTAATGCCCTATTGATGAAAGCAGGTAGCTCAATTTGAAGCCATATACTAGTTGGCACACAAGTTTAGTTCTTAGGCAGAGGATTCACCTAGCTTGATCTAATCTTTGATATACTTAGGATCATGGTGTCAGCAGAGAGCTTTCTAAGAAGTAAACTGATCCAGTAAATTAGGACCTTGGCAATTTTTTCTTAGTTCAGAACTAAGCAACAGTCTATCCACAAAAAAAAAACACTTGCTGGAATTCTAGCAAAGGAAGTCAAGACAGGATTATTCCAGAGCAAAAACAGTGCTATTCAAAGACACTGTTTCTAAGAAGTATAAAAGCAGAGTTTCTTAGTTTGTTGGGAGCCTAAATCAGTGGTGGGATTCAAATTTGTTTACTACCAGTTCTGTGGGCATGGCTTAGTGGGCGTGACAGGGGAAGGATACTCTAAAATCTCCAATCAGAGGTGGGATTTGCCGGTTCTCCGAACTACTCAAAATTTCTGCTACCAGTTCCCCAGAACTGATCAGAACCTGCTGAATACCACCTCTAAGCCTAACTGATATTTATTTGCCTTTGAATTAATTTGGATTCATTATGACAATATATACAAATCCATTAAGTTTTCCAAGCAATGTTCTTACTGCTTACAAAATATTTGCCATTGTCTTCTTCCTAAAACTGAGAGAACATGAGTGGCTCAAAATATCTTAATGTGATGGCATGTGTTGAATTTTATGGTTACATTGAAATTATTCAGTTAATAAAGTGGAAGTTTGCACTTTTCTGGTTAGTTACTTCCTATTTTCCCTTCTAAAAATATAAAAGAGAAAATTTTTCTGTTTTGAAATATTCATGAGTTAGCATCAGTAAATGCTTGAGCAAACTGTAAGAGAAAATTATTTGAGTTCAGGGGATCTGGTACTTTTCATGTCTTGCTTCAGGTATTGGTTGTACTTTATGTTTCACCAAGATACCCAGATCCTTTTCACATGTGCTGTTATTCCTCATTGGTCTCCTTCATTTTATACTCATGCTTTTAATTAGTCCTGTCCAAATATGGTACTTGTATTTGTCCTTCTGAAATCCCTGCTGATGGCCTTTGCCCATTCTTTTAAGAGTTCAAGTCAAGATCATCTTGAATCTTGATTTGTTCTGTAAGAGATTTGATAAATTAATGATCAGTTTTTGTAACACTTTGTCCAAGTGGCTGATAAATAAGTTGAACATTATAAGTGCTAAAATGGAGTCCCGCAGTATATCACCAGCCACTTCCTTTTATCTTGATGCAGAACCATTGATAAACTCTCACTAGGTATGGTTGTTAAACTAATTCTGTTTTCCTTTAGTGGTAGAATAATCCAGCTCACATTTTGTGATTTTAAAAGAGACTTTGTTAAATTCATTGCTGAAGTTAAGGTTATTACAGAATCCAAACAATACTTGTAAGAACTATCTTTACAATCAGTTGTTTGCTTTTGATATTCTTCCTTTTTCCCATGTGAGCTCCTTCACTAGGAAGTAGTGAATAAAACACTAATTATTATCCCAGCTCCTTCAACATCCTGGCTTGTTCTTTATAGTATTTTGAAGCATCTTTGAATCTGTGACCATTTATGTTATTTGTTCCCAAGTTGATGTATAGATATTTGTCAAAGGGCTTAAACAATCTTTGGAGTTTTTCTATTGTAACTTGAATATGTGGCCCAGAAAGGGAACACATTTCTCTTGATCTGGAGGTAATCAATGGACTACACAAAATGGTATAGCAGTAGTCAAAATTTAGTCCTACACTATTAATAAAAACAGTATGCCAATGCTTATTAGCAGAAACAGCATAAAAAGTTTTGTTCTTTAGCAACAGAACAAGCAACACACAGCTAGCAGAATTTATTTATTTTCCTTTGTATATATAATCAACAACCTATGCCATGCAGAATTGGTGTTATGGGGTGGAGTAACAGAAAGGGAAAATGCCTTCCAAAAAAAGTTAAATCTTTTTTAAAAATAAAACAGGAGTAGAGCTCTTTCAAAAGGAGCATTAAACACATACATATAAAAATGGCCACATGAATCCAATCCAGTCCATGGTCAAGCATTACAAGGCAAAGTATTGCAAGGCCAGTACACATAAACACATCAATAGCAGGCAAGCAGATAACAAGATGTAGCAATGATTAAGAGCAGGAAAGTTGAAGAAACAGAGGGGCTAACTGTGGTTGCACAAGACCAAACCTTAAGAACAAATGTACACAAAGCTAGAATTTAGAAGACAGCAACACACAGTAAATGTCATTTCCACAAAGTGTCATGCCCCCATTGGAGTCTGAATCTGAGGGGGAAGACGAACAGCTAACAGAGAGCGGGAAAGTGGCTCCGTTGGCTGTGGAGGAAACTGGGGAAGGTCAAAGTCAGACTGGGCAGAGCAGGGAAGAGGTAGAACAAGGGAGAGGGGGTTCAGATGAAGGCCAAGGCCTACCCCCTTCTCATCCTAGGGCACGCAGGGAAGAACACAGAAGAGAGCAACATGGGTTTTGTGGCTTACGAGGAAGGTAAGGGCCCCGATCCCATTCACAAGGCACATCTGGGGATGGAGTTTAAAGGAGAGGCAGTTGGGAGGGGCATTTGCTGGGAACATACGCTGAATTCATCTAGTGTTGTGAGTTTTAGCCTGCATTCCTAGCATTCCTCCTGCCTGTGTGAATTATCGCCATGCTTCTGTGTGCTTATTTCACCTTGTTGGAATTATTGGACTCACTACCTTGCCCTGCTGGAGTGATTGATTGCAGTCATTCTGCTTAGAGTGTTTGGACTGGAGTATCTGCAGCCAGAGGTTGTGGTAGGTTTGTGGGAGAGCTTTTCTCCAGGCCAGAGAGGAAATGGGACATTGGGGGCAAAGTTGGAGAAAATAAAGGGACTTATACCTATTCTCTAGCTGTGTTGCCTTCCTTTGTGCTACGCCCCAGGTCATCACACCTAGTTAGCTGCTGTAAGAAGACTGCACAGACTGGTTACAAACAATGGCATGACAAAGTAGTAACAATAGTGCATTGGAATAGCTGCAAGAAATACCACTTGCCTATAAAAAAGCATTGGTGGGAATACAAAACAGACAGAGCAATAAAAAATGAAGAAGTGTTCTAGGAAAAAACATTTGCCACATAACACCCCAGACTTAATAACTGTCAATAAGAAAGACAAACATGTCCGTATACTGGACATGGCAGTGTGTGAAGACAACAAAATGGAGGAGAAAGAACTGGGTGAGGGGGGAATCACAAAATGCAAAGACCTGCAAATAGAAAACAAAAATAATACAAGTACTGTTAGGCATCTTGGATTCAATCCTCATGCATCTGGAACTTCCCTTTAACACTAATAGCATAGATAAAATCATCACCAGTCTATTGCAAAAGGCAGCTTTCCTTGGAACAGCTTATATCCTGCAATGGTTCCTTTTTAACACCATCAAACCTGCCTATCCTAGGTCCTTAGAAAAGACTGTGTAATTGGACAAGTGATAGGAGTGCTTTTAAATTATTTTTGTTACCCATATGGGGTCAAAATACTTTGTCAGGTAGACAAATAGGAAATGTGACCAGCTAAGCTAATTCTGGTTTATTGTACAGATACAGCTTTCTAGGCTGCATAAACAGAGGGATGGAATCAAGATCACATGAAGTGTTAATACTACTTTATAATGCCTTGGTAAGGCCACACTTGGAAAACTGCATCTAGTTTTAGTAATTACGATGTAAAAAAAGATGTTGGGACTCTAGAAAGAGTGCAGGGAAGACCAACAAAGATGATTGCGGGACTGGAGGCTAAAACATATAAAGAATGGTTGCTGGAATTGGGTATGTCTATTTTAATGAAAAAAAGAATTAGGGGCGACATGATAGCAGTGTTCCAATATCTCAGGGGCTGCCACAAAAAAGCTATTTTCCAAAGCACCTGAGGACAACACAAGAAGCAATGGATGGAAACTAATCAAGGAGAGAAGCAACTTAGAACTAAGGAGAAATTTCCTGACAGTGAGAACAATATTCGGGTGAATATAATGGAGACATCTACAATACCTGAAGAAGTGGAACAACTTGCCTCTAGAAGTTGCAAATGCTTGAACAGTTTTAAAGAAGAGATTAGAGAACCATTTGTCTGAAGTGGTGTAGAGTTTCCTGCTATGCAGGGGTTTGGACTAGAAGACCTCCAAGGTCCCTTCCAATTCTATTCTCTTCTGTTCTACTCTATTCATCTGATGAATGGGCATAAAAACCAAACAATGAAAACAGTAGAAATAAATAACATGTAGAGGTTAAACAAGAGAGAGGTTAAAAACTCAGACATAATGGAGACATCTGGAGGACTTCTTGATTCCAAGGATACCTAAACTTGCTGGAAATACAATGAATTCAGATATTCCTAGAAGGATGATAGGGTCTTATGTTACCCTTAATATGTCTTTCCTGCCTGATTTGATGCATGTACAGATGTCATTGGGTAGAGGTAGTCCCTCAAATAACCTGGCTCCATGGCATGTAGGGCATTTAAATGTTCAATATAGAATTCAAAAGAAAAGCATTTTCTCATGGAAGTAATTCTTTATAACTAAATCCAAAGTGTGATTTTACATTTGTATGGATCCTTAGTACATTTTTTTCTATTTTAGTTTATTTATTCAGTTCTGCTATTTTCTGTAAAAAAATAATAAAGTCCTTAAAGTCTATGGAGATTCTCAATCACCCAAGTCATAGCTGTCCTAAAAGTGCTTTTTCAGAAGGCAGCTATATTTTGTTTTTGTTTTTGTTTTCCTTTGGAGACATTTCACTTCTCATCCAAGAAGTTTCTTCAGGTCTGACCAAATGGTGCAGGATGAAGGGATTTATATTCCTTGAAGTGATCTTCCTGTCTGCATACCTTTCTTAAGAGTCATTGCTGCATTTGAATGTGCGTATCTTCAGGTTCACCTGAATATTGCAAATGGGTGTGGAGGTTTCTTGCCATTGCTAAAAATATTGTATTGTGTTCTTAAACTTGTATTTAAAACTTATTTCACTAAAATTTTAAAGAAACTCACCCTATGTTGTAAAATCTGAATTGTGATCAGTTTGCCATTTCTTCCCTCACCCACGGCAGTGGAGGATGTCACCTGATGTTTTCAGGTTAGATGTGAAACTAGAATGGAGGGAATACCAATCCCTGCAAAACCCTGCATTTAGGTTTAAGGATTGCTATATTCCAGTCAGATTGATTCAGGGGTGGGATGCTACCAGTTCTGCCTGGTTCTATAGAACCAGTAGCTCTGAAGAGCAGCAGACACCAAACCGATTCTGTGTGTGCTGCTGTTTAACCCACCTGCCCATCCAGGCTCTTACCTGTTTTTTATTTCCTGCTTTTTCAACCTCAGCTGCTTTACACTGCACAGCTGAGGTTGAAAAAGCAGTAAAGTGTCTTTTCAAATGCTGTGCACCTGAGTGCAGCATTTTTCAGCTGTCCAGGCAGCACAGCTTATGAAGTTTTACAAGCATGGAAAACATAATCACCAAACCAGTAGTTACACCGGTTGACATCCCATTCCTGGATTGATTTCATCCTATCCAAAAGTTTAAATCTTCAGGTTGGCAAGTAATTCTAAAAAAAAAGTTCCTTTGTCTTAAGTGTTCAATTTAGTCAGGCCTGGATGGCTGTGAGAGAATGGCTGCTGGACATCAACTGTTTATTTCAGCACAGTTTAAATAAGCCAGAGGAAATCAGATAATTATTACAATTCATTAAACTCCCTTTGCTAATTCAGATTGTTTCAGGGCCAATTTCAACATCCTTCCCTTAGCACTTGCATACAAGATATTTAGTTAGGTTCCTAGGACCAGTCAGCCTTGCCCTTGTGCTAAGGGTTCAGGATCATATCATCCTTATTATGCATGAGAGTTGTGCATTGTGCATTTTACTACAATACCTGAAGAAGGTTTGTCTTTCCTTTGTTCCCTTTTCCTTCAGGTCAGCTTGAAGAAGTTTATGTTGACTTTATTCTACTTAGATGGAATAGAGCTTCCACTTAAGGAAACTCTATCCCATATAATAGCCAGGTTTTGTATGAGAGATATTTGTAAACAATTGTCTTAGGCATACATGTTAATTAGTATTTGTATTTTAATAAGTCTTTTCAATGATCTATGCTTCATAGCTAAGATTTTAAGTATTTATAGGATTATTTGTGTTCATGAGGTTAAATTATTTTGTTGTAAGTTGAATATTTGTATCCCTTTCTACATTTAAGCAGTACAATAAAGGATAATTGGAAAGTGAGTGAACAAGACTTGAGAGGGAAGAAAATTAGGAAGGTTGAGACTTGATTTCTGATTATTATGTTTCTTACACTTTTGTGTACATGCTGGTTTTGCAAATTATATTTGCACTTGTATGTATCACATCCCTTTATGAGCATAGGCAAAACAGTGTTCCCAATAGTATCCCTCATTTGGTTGGGCTCTCCCTCCCTCTCTTTCACTCTTCTTCTCCCTTTCTCTCCACCTCTCCCTCTGTTTCTGTGTGTGTGTTTGTGTGTGTTTGTTACAGATCCTACCTGAAACATCTGATGATACTTTTATTTTATTGTAGCCTTTCCATTTGCCTTATGCTAGTGAATAAAATTAATAAAATATATCTGCAGTTATAGCCACTGAACAAACAGAATAGTTCAGGAAGAGATCTCTCTCATGCAAATTTTCTCTTACTACATGTTCCATTCTTTTAACAAGACCCAGCTTATGTTGATACTGAGTCAACAGATAAGAACATTCTTAATCTAAGTAGTTACACATGGTATTTAGCTTGAAGAAAAACAATTTTAAGAGATTCTTAAGTATCAGTATAGGCTGAATCTTGCATTTTCCATTGTGGGCTCTTAGTTAATAAGTAATGTTTAACTTTTGCTTTGTTGTACTTATGCTTAAGCAACCACATCAGCTGAAAGTAATCAATGGCAAAACAACTGCTCTTATAAATAAGCCGATGGGGAAGAACAAGACTGTGTGACTTTATAGCTTAATGTGTGATTGAAGAGCAGCAAACACCCTCCACACTGAAATGTAGGGAAAGAGATATGACACACAAAGAGACACATTCACATAGTCAAATGAATATACTGCTCCCAGCTCCCTGTTAAAAAGTTGCACAACATCTGCAGTGCTCATTTAGCTTTATTTGAAGGAATATTTGCCAAATTTTACTTCAATGCATAAATGTTTTCAAGTCTGATAGGTTGCAATTTGATTCATGTAAGGAAAGATAAAGCAACAGCAGGCAGTATTCTCAAGTCATTGGCCATATCTTGAAGACGTCCAGGATGTTAGATGGAGATGACATTATTTTCCAATGCCGCTATAAAAATGAGATAAAATAATAGGTTGATCATAGTAAGGAATGCTTTGGAGTATAGTATTCCGATGTACAACTGTGGTATCTTTATTAGAGGAGTGTTTACTTACAACCAACAGCATACTGATCTTGCTGGACAGCCCAATTTCCCAATGTTGATAGTATTTTTTGGACAGAAAAGGTAGTAGCACCGTCCTTTTTGTTTAAAGCAGTGGATCTGTGCATTACCTATGAAAAGAAAAACAGTAGACAGGGAAACGATAAGTACAGAAACTACGTTATTTAGATAGATTTTTTCTTCTAAGGCATTACTTTCTTCTACAGAATTGTAGGATTGCTATGAATTCAGGAAGTTCTCACTGACCAAGGAATTCATTTCTGCTAATCTCCCTTCAGCAGCCTCAATATATCATATTAACCCAGTTTTTAAGCCTGGCTAGATATGAATTGGCAGGTATATCTGTATCAATTAAGGTAGTACAGAGGAAAAAATTCTGATTCACACCAAAGGAAGACCTTGCTGTGATATATTTATCTCCATTATTACTATGGATCCTTGCTTGCTAAGAAATAATCCTGAATTACCATGGCTGGTTCTGCTAGGTGTTTTGGATGGATATACTGAGTGAGAATGATTAACTTCCTTTGAACTTTAGGATCTGGTTTACTTTTGGCTTTCTTCCTCTTCTCTTAATGTTTCTAACATTGCTGTTCCATGCTCTTCAAAAGCAGAACATTTGCAACAATTTACTGCAATATCTTCTCTTTTTTACAAATTGAATGTCAATAGATTCACTAGATAATGAATATTTAGTTTTTTATTTATTTTCTATCTCATCTTTATTTCTTAAAATAACCCAAAGTGGCAAATGTATCTAATACTCCTTCCTCCTCTAAGGAGAAGTCATAAGACATGATGAAAACTCTTTAATTTGACAGCATACGGACAGGGTTAAACATACTTTCAACTGGGGAAGTATCCAAGTTCAAAACCACTAGAGAATTTCTGGAAGCCTGGTACTCTAACAAACTAGCTATCAATAGATACATAGACATAGAGAATAATGAATCAATGAATTGATTTTCCAGACCCTCCTTGATACAGTATATCTCCCTGGATCTCGAGTTTTCATCCAAAAGAAAAATGAAGGGCATATTTTTCAAATGTTTGAAGGCTCGTCTTGTCAATATCCACAGTGTTCAAAGTTATTTTTTTAACATAAATTAAAAGAAGTTGAAGATTATCCTGCTTTCATTGACAATCATACTGATTTAGAAAGTAGTGAGTTATCAGTCATTTCTAAATTATCATTAATTTGGTTTCTTACCTGGTCCAGACAGGAATGCAAGGAAAAAGAATGTGAACAACAGATAAAGGATCTTCATGTTGGGATTGGTTCTGAGCCAGATGTATTCCTGGGATAGGACACAGCTCTCTATTTATGGAGTTATAATGATTGCATCAAACTGTGAAATATTTCAAATAATCTTAAATGTAATTGGCCTTGTTGTATTTCCTTCTATTGAAACACTCCTGTGGGTTAACTGTTACCAAAGTCCTTGAAAGAGCAAGAGAGTTAGTTGAATAGTTACATGGTTCTGCTACTGCTTATAATTAAAATACTTTGAAATAATAAATGTTTGGTTCCATTAATGAGTGGTCTGCAGAGTTGACATAACTAGTTAATTGCAAATGAATTACTTATCACAGTAGATTAGTTATGCGTGGTTTTAGTAATATGCTTACGAAGAATCTCTCTGTCTTTCACTTTCTCTCTCTCCCCTCCCTCCTTCCCTCCCTCTCTCACATACACAAACACACATACACATATTTCTGCTGTCTGTTTAATCTATCTATATCGATCTATCTATATCTAATCTATCTATCTATCTATCTATCTATCTATCTATCTATCTATCTATCTATCTATCTATCTAT
>JANHFN010093727.1:0-10171 GCA_032468175.1 Toxicocalamus goodenoughensis
TTCACCTTTTAAGTTGCATTACTGAAATAAATGAACTTTTGCACAATATTCTAATTTTTTGAGTTTCACCTCTATAAGGTGACTCTATCTTAAGTTATGCCACTTGAATCTTGTTGTTCATTTAATATATTTATAACTCCACCTTTTAAAAACATCTCAAGCTAGTATATAATAAAATTCAAATGATTAAATGATTCAAATGAATGTGTATGTATGTATGTATATATGTTTATGTATGTGTGTGCAATAAACCGTGTTTCCCAGAAAATAAGATTGGGTCTTATTTTGGGGGAGGCGAAATAAGCACTTGGGCTAATTTTGGGGGAGGTTTTATTTTTTTGACATGCAGCTACCACTAGCCCCGCCCTTTCCATCCCAGTATCTGCTTGCCAGCAGGCGCAACAGGCCAAATTCTCACGTGCCTTGGCCTCTACCTTCCCTGCCTGCTACTGGGACACTTCTTGGCCATGTGCTGCAACCACTTAGCAGCTGTCCATGCTGCTGGTTGCCTAGTCGAGGCTCTTTCCCCTCCTGGTGGGTGGAGGCCGGGGTATGCCGAGAGCTTGGTCCCGATTGAAGCTCCCTGGGGTGGAGCCCTTCAGCCCAGCACTTGAAAGGGTCTTGGGGGAAAAGCCCTTTACGCAACCCAGCCAGTCTTTCAATTGGGCAGGAAGCTCCCTCCCATCATGCAGCTGGATGTTTGAGAATCGGGCAGTCCTGGGAACTGCTCTCCAGCTAGATACAGAACTCCAGCTGGAATGCATCTTCTTTGGGCTACTGAGCATCAGCCTACACGCCTACTCGGTGCTGCAAACACCAGGCTACACCCCTGGTTCTGATGGGTGCTGCATCTCTCATGTCAGCTGTGTATGGGGTAGCTCCAAGTGAGAGGTAGTGGAAGATGCTGGGTAGCAATTGGGGTTTGGTGGTGGATTGCCCTGGGCAGAAGGCTGCAAAGCCACCACAGGCAACTGGGGCATCCCCATGTTTGCTTGCCTCACAGAGCTGGTATGAGAGCTGCAGAGGCCACAGGCCAGGGCTTGAAAACCACCTGGCTCGGCGTAGCTGCAGCCAGGCACCTGCAGCTCCAAATAGGCATACAGCTCAGCAGCCCAAACACTTGACAATGCAGGCTGGCGCCTATTGGGCATCCAAACACTTTTCATCCGCTTTGTCTCCCTATGGGAGAAAAGTGCGCAGTAGTTCAAGTGAACAAATATATCTCTCTGTGAGAGAGAGAGAGAGAGAGAGAGAGAGAGAGAAAGAGAAATGGTGGAGGGGAACTGGGTAAGAGGAGTGAGCCTCTCCTGCCCAGAAGCAATGTGCAGCCTCTCACAGTAAGTAGAAATGCGTACAATTCTGATTATTGTGAAAGACTGCACATTACGAAGAAGAACAAAGCAAGGTTGTGGTAGAGGGTGGAGGAGGAAGCAAGGCAGGGGTTGCAGAGCTGCCCCAAGCACCCCGCACCGGCTTACCTGAATGCCCTTCACCCATGCTAAACCCTCCCCCCCCCTTCCCAGGGCAGCCACATCTATTCGCTAACCTGCTTTCCAGTTCTGTTCTCTGCTGCATGTTTAGGACTAGAAAAGTAGTCTGCTGGACTATGGTTAAAAAAATACAGGTAGTTCAGATCTTCTAACTTCTCATAGAAAAAAATAATCCTGCGAAGTTGGAAGTTTTGTTTTTTTTAACCAAAGTGCCACAAACTATTTTTCTTGCCCTGCATGTGGTGATGGAGAACAGATATTATATATATATTACTGCATATATTTTAAAACTTTTTTAAAAATGTAAACTGCATATGATTCAAATTTTTCTGCAATATGTGGCTCAATAGATAAAACAATATGTAAAATATTTCCTGAAGATTTTTTAAAAATAGGGAAGAGGAAAATAACTAATTTAGAATAAAGATAAGTAATGACTACTACTTGGATCTTCCTTGAGTGATTTAGCTATTCTACTGCCTTTGATGGAATTGTTTCACAATGGGAGAGTATTAAACTCGGAAGTCCAGTTTTAAAAATAGTCTGCTTATAAGGGAGCAATTACTATTCTAATCATTTTATTGTAAAATTGACTGTATGAAGTCATGATACTAAAATAGGTTCATTTATCATATTTTAAGAGAACTTAATATGTATTTTAATAATATATGTCTTCATATATATAAAGACTCAACAGCATATATAAACATATCTATATTTTTATCCAGCTCAAAAAATCCCACATAACTCTATATTAGTTATGTGCTGTCTAATTAACATCAACTCATAGAACCACATACCTCCTTTATTTCTGACCAATTAACGTAACCATAAAAACATAAAAAGACACATATAAAACAAATTCTTAAAGCATATATAGATATATTTGGAACCTACCGCTGCAGTTCTGTCCACTTCGCAACGGCTGCTTAGAATAAAACAGGCTTCCGCATTATCCATTCTAAAAATCAGAAAGTTTAGGAAAAAATTTAGGAAACTGTTTTTAACATACCCAGGAAACTTCTAAAGATAAGTACTTGCTTTAAATGTAAACTTTAAACCAAATTAAAATCTTTTTCACTTTTTAAAGAGAAAATAAAACATATTAAATAAAATATATACCTGTTAAAAATATATCCCATAAACATAACATAAAAATAAGGCATCAAATATTAATATTATGTATTTTTCTCAGTCTTATCAGGGTAAAATTCCTATATTAGACCATGTGATGTGCTGTGCATCAGCCAAAAAAAAAAAGGAAGCAAAATTATATCCATTTTCTTTGTCAACCAGAAAAAAGTATATCACTTTTAAACTCACCTATTCTGCATGTCACAATGCGGATTTCATCAACTAAGGTTGATGTAACAGCATTCCAGATTTTGACAGATGAAAGCAAGATTTGTGTACATATGCAATGGCACATAAGAAATATATGTAAAATCATTTTTAAAAAAGTTATAGTATACAATGCTTGTTCCATTGAACAGAAATGATTTGTTAATATTGTTGATTTGGGACAAATCTATAACCCTTCCTTCCTTCCTTCCCTCCCTCCCTTCCTCCCTCCAGGCAACTTACTGTATATATCGCAGCTTAACAACACAGACATGAACCAGATTTAAACTGCTTTACAAATGCTTAATTCTACACTACAAAAAAACTTTAAAATTATATATCATCACTTGAACTTGGTACAGAAATACACTCTGGTTATTTCAATGAAGAATTATAGAAAGCACATTTACTAGCCTTCTCGCTGTGTTCTGTACCAGCTATAGTTCTTAGACCTATATTTAGATCCATTGCAGAAATCCTAATGCTTTTCGTTTATTTAAACTACAATATAAGGGGGTAGGAGTTGCAGGACAATTGACAAGTGGTGAATAAATTGGCAAGTAATGGACTGAATAATGGAGCAAGGCAAAGGGTTCTGGAAATTACTAGTTTAACCAAGAAATAAAGGAAATAAAGGCATTAATGAAAAGAGGGACTGAACACAGGAAGTTCATTATCTTAAATGTTGTTCTATACTGCACACAAAATGGGTAACAGGCAAAATCAGATGGCTCTTGGCATTAAGGCAAGTATAACATAACAGGGATTATAGAAACACAGTAGGATGAGTTCCAGCAGTGGAATAAGTTCTTAATGGGTACAGCTAGCTTCAAAGTAAAGGGCAACACAAGAAAAGCTGTCATAGATTTACATATTAACATCCATGAACAGAAGTCAACTGATTTGATGTCGAAACCAATCAAGTTAAAATAAAAGGGCGATGTAACAGAAGAACTCACTTGTTAAAAATTTTACTACAGACCACCAAACAAATCAGAAGACGTAGAAAATTTATTAAAACAGATAATTGAATGTTCAAAACCCCCCAAAACAGCTGTGATAGGGATACTTCAAGTATCCAGGCATTTACTGAAAGACTAATTTTGAAACAAATAATAATTTTCTGCTTCAAAAGATTTAAGTAAACAGAGTATCTGCTACCTTGGCTTTGGTCCTTACTAATAAGAGAAGCTGACTGAAGATATTAAATCTGAAAGAACTTTGGGTACAGGAACAGAAAGAACAATCTGAATAAACTAAAATAAATAGTAAAGAAAATGTCACAGGGAGAAACCTTTAAAACCAAAGCTGCTGCGGCAACCAATTGGATTTCTTAAGCAAAATGAAGTTAAGAATAAAGCAATTTCAAACAATAGCAATGAGGAAGAAAATTTAGGAGCTGTTGCCAACCTTCAAGGTAGGCCAGGTGAATATATTTTGTTGATATTGATCAATTTGAGCAGAATATTGAAAGTCTGAGTTTTTCCCTCCCACCATCTTATACCCTAATGAATTAGGGACAAGTCAATATTAGCTTCTTTCTCACCCCCTGGTCTTAAAGTATGTTTTTACAATAATCATCTCTGTCTTATTTCTTTAATATTCTAGGGTATATTTTTCAGAAGGACCAAGGGATTTAAAGAGATTTAAATTAGCTAAAAGCTTCTTTATAGCCTTGCTAAATTGTACCTTCCTTTATATATTTAATCCCAGTGTATGCTACTCAAGATTTTATATCCTTTGAATGTAAAAACAGAAGCAAAGTAGAAGTTGTGGTTATCTATTTTCTTGTGATCATCTGTTAAGATTTGTCCATTTGGATTAAGAAGTGATTCAACCTAGCTAAAGACATCTTTCAATAATTTCTGAATAGCTGTGGAAAACTGAAGAAACAAGGGGTCATACTTTTTGAAGTGTAAAGAGAAACAATCCCAGGAATTATAAACTAATGAGCCTCACTATCAATACCTGGAAAGATATTAGAGCAGATAATAAAGCAGGAAGTTTATAAGCATCTTGAAGACAATGTTGTAATTGCTGAAAGTCAGCATGCCTTCATTCAAAATATATAGCGTGAGACAGACCTTATTTCTTTCCTTGACAAAATAATCTTTAGTGGATAAAAAAATGCTGCAAATGTTAAAAAAGAGTATACAAACCCAGATGCGGAGGAATAAAAAAGCTCAGTTTTATTTTTTAGTTAATATAGCCAAAACATACTAAACACTTCATTTACTAGAAGGGTTATTAGGAAATGTGATTATAAGATGCTCATTATAAAAAGAGAGAAGTTCACTGCTGCTTAGCAACTATTATTCCAACATTTATGCTGTGTTTCTTAAAAATGGCCTATTAAACAGCTTCCCATAGTGTTTAAAAATGATAAAAGTACATTCAATTACATAATTTGTAAGGTGAAATATACATTTTAATGGTTGCTTTCCTTTGAATTTACTGCAGGCTAAATAATACTGCAGGTATTATGTTTTATGTTTTATAAAACTGTCGCTTTATAAAAGTTCACATTTACCACCTAACTCAGAGAAAAATCACATTTTTTAGCAAAATAAGAGTATCAATCCATGTATGTTTATTAGTGATTGAAAATAAATTATTAATTAGCCTAAGTTACATTTAAAATTGGATTCTTTTTTTAAAAAAAATTAATTATTTAGTTATTAAATGCCATATAATACTTGCAACCATAATTCAGCCCAAAATTTCCATTGCTAAGCAAGGCAGTTACGTGTGTTTTTCTCCATTTTATGATCATTTTTTGGTCATAGTTGTTAAGTGAATTACTGAAGTTGTTAAGTAAATCATGTGTTTGTAAATGAATCTGGCTTTCATCATTGACTTTGCTTGTTGGAAGTCGGCTGGGAAGATCATAAATGGTGATCGCATGATCCCAGAACAGTGCAATTGTCAAAAATACATGCCAGTTGCCATGCACCCAAATTTTGATCATGTGACCATGGGGATTTTGCAGTAGTCGTAAGTGTGAAAACCGGTAGTAAGTCACATTTTTCAGTGTCGTAATTTCAAATGGTCACTAAGTGAATGGTTGTAAATTCAGGACTACCTATATTATTTCCTTTGAAAATTTGTATTCCTGTATTATTTTCTATACCATTTTTAAAAATAATCAAGAGTCATTGGTTTCATAAAAAAATAAATATTCATTCTTAATAGGAAAACAAACATCTTTTTTATAAGAACTAATTATGCAAAATGATTATGTATTACTCCCATATACTCAAGCAGCTGCAATCCCATAATTATATATCTAGAGTAAGTTCCACTGATGATTACTTCAGAGTAAAATATAGAAGATTGCACCACAGGGAATTTTGTAGCTCCTAAACTTGGAAATCCTGGATGTCATAAGAATTAAGTTATACAAATTATGAAATATTACTTAACATGGTAAAAATAAAAGTTATTCCAATGCTGGTTTTGATTTCAAATGGGTTCCTACCTTCATTGTTCAATTATTTATCTTTAAAATCATTAATAAAGATGAAAGCAGTGGCCAGACTATTATTAAAATCAAATAGTGTAATTAAAGCTAAAAATGACTGAAGATTAAAAGGAAAGGAAATTATGGAAATGCTTAATCCATCTGCATCTAAAAGTCTTTCACATAGTCTCAGTTTTAAGAATTCTTTAAAATCAAAGTATAACTCCACGGTTAATAGAGATGAGTGTGAAAAAGAACCAATTTGGTCTAGTGGTTAAGGTACAGGTTAAAAAGCAGGAGACTGTGAGTTCTAGCTCTTTTTTAAGCATGAAAGCTGTCTGTGGTTTTGGGCCAGTCATGTTCTCTCTCAGCATAAACCACCTCACAGGGCTGCTGCTGTGGGGAAAAATAGATGAGTTGGGTGGCACACAGCCAGCGGGCCTGGGCAACCCAGAGCGGGATGGAGCCCATTAAATGGCTTCTGTGATCTGCTGTTGTTGGGGCAAGGGGTGGGAGTTGGGGAATGATTTTGATTTTGTTTTATTGCACTATATTAATTTCTGTTAGTTTTTATTGTTTTAAATGTGGTTTTATATTCTTTAAGCCACCTTGAGTCACCATGGGCAAATACATTGCAACATACAATCAATCAATCAATCTCTTAAAAATAATAAATAAATAAATTAAATAAATAAAATAAAATAGAAGGAAAATATTAAATGTTTGTACCTTGATTTCTTTAATGAAAATAATCCAAGAATAAAATAAATAAATAAAGTAAAATAAGTCTAAGAATCAAATCTGCCCATACTACATGTCATAGTCCCAGAGTCATTCAAATATTTTATATTTGGCACTGACAAATATATGGACAGGAAGGCAGAGTCCATATTGAAAAAATATACTGAATGGCTAGCTTATATCAAGACTTTGCTTTTTTATGACAAAAATTCTTGGTGCACAAAATAGGCTTCAATTAAAGCAAACAACATAGTGAATGAGACTTCCGGTTGGGCGTTGTGTCAGTGTGGAGCCAAGGAGCAGATCGCCACTCTGAAAGATTCCAATTTTCGCTAGTTGGTGGCTTTTTTTCGGGGCGGTGAACAGCAGTTAAAATATACAAAAATACAAAATTTAAAAACAGTTTAAAAACAAATATTTACAAAAGCTGTTAAATTTAAAATCCCACCTATAAAAATCCCAAACTTAAATAAAAATTAAAATATAGTTAAAATGGAAGTCTCGAAGGACTAGGGGTCCCCGGCTATATTAAAAAGATGGGTTTTCAGGGCTCGGCGGAAGGCTAGGAGGTCCGTGGTCGTTCTAATTTCAAGGGGGAGCTGATTCCACAGGGTGGGAGCTGCCACAGAGAAGGCCCTCCTCGATGTGGTCGCCAGGCGGCAATATTCGACCTTGAGGAGGCCTTCCCTGTGGGCCCGGACCGGGCGACGGGAAGAGGACAGAAGGCGGTCTCTAAGGTACCCGGAATACAGGTAGTCCTCGACTTACAGCCAGTTCCTGTTGTCAAGCCACACATTTGTTAAGGGAGTCTTGCCCCATTTTACCACCTTGTTGTTAAGTCAAGAGACTGTAATACAATCTGCACAAGAACTGGAGGTCAGCAGTTGTTAAATTCGTAACAAGGTTGTTAAAGTGAATCTGGCCTCCCCAGTGACTTTTTTGTCAGAAGGTCGCAAAAGAGGATCACATCACGTGACCCCGGGACACTGTGACTGTCATAAATCATCCCAGTTGACACACCTGGAACTGACCTCAAAAGAAGGAAGCGAACTGGCAAACCACTTTAACCTAACCGCTAACCCCCCAAACCAGTCCAGAGGGCTGAAAGTATTGAAAGCTCAAAAATCAAAGAGATGAATTTTAGTCAGTCCTCGACTTATAAAATATTCTTTTAACGACCCTTCAAAATTACAACGGCACTGAAAAAAGTGACTTACAACCATTTTTCACACTTACAACCATTGCAGAATTCGTGGTCACGTGATCAAGATTCGGAGGCTTGGCTACCGACTTGTATTTATGATAGTTGCAGCACCCCGGGGTCATTCGATCCCTTTTTGTGACCTTCTGACCAGCAAAGCCAACGGGAAGCAAGATTCATTTAACAACCATGCTACTAACTTAGCAAATGCAACGATTCACTTAACACCTGTGGCAAGAAAAGCCGTACAATGGGGCAAAACAAAGTCAACGAATCTTTCACTTAGCAACGTCAATGTTGGGCTCCATTGTGGTCGTAACTCGAGGACTCCCTGCATTGCCTATACCGGTAGCTGGAAGAATATTTACAGAGGAAATGTAACAGAACAAAATTTGATTAAAAGTAGCAAACATGGGCAACTCGCTGTGACTTTTTCAAAAACCCTCTTTGTAATTTTGGGCCAGGGAGGGACCCAATTAAAGTCACCTGCCTTCCAATATGAATATTATTTACAAGCGCAAACTCCTATATTTATTCTCAGTGAGTGTCCTCCATATCTCGGCTCATTAAGTAGATTTAAATATAGCCACTGGAGCTTCAACAATAAATGCTTTCTGTCTTCGCTGGGCCTCCCCCACAGCCTCTGCAATCAAATCAAACTCCTTCCCCCTGTTTTTAATCAAGGCTATTTTTCGTGCCTTTACCAATATTATTCGAAGAGGCGCAGCACTAAAAGCAGCAGGGAAGCAGCGAAAGCCGCAGCTAAAATGCCATCTGGGAAGGCTGCATTATTTTATACTTATCAACTGTCATGAGCACAGGTTAAGTCCCCACCTATAATTTAAAGCAGCCTTCCCACATCCGGTGCTCTCCAGCTGCAGCAGACATCATTCCCAGATAACAGGGGCAGCAAGTGAAGGTCAGAGCTGGTTCAAAGAATAAAAAAGGAAACAAAACATTTTAAAAGAAAATATTGGGCGGAAAGTCAGTTGAAACATCCCTATAATTCTATATCACATCCTCTGAAATGTTTCTAGAAAAAGGTCCATGGTGCCCCTTGGTTGCCACTCTACGGATAGTCCTTGACTTACAGTAGTTTGTTTAGTGGCCATTCAAAGTTACAACAGCAATGGAAAAAGTGGCTTATGTTACCACATCACCTCGTGGTCGTGGCACCATGAGCAACCAAATGAAATGCAGCTAGCTGGCTGTGCAGGCTCTTAAGTAGGGCTTATTTTGGGGATAGGGCTTATATTAGAGGCACAAGTAAAACACACTAGGTCTTATTTTGGGGAAAACAAGGTTGCAGTTCATAGGGTCATGTGATCACCTTTTGCAACCTTCTGACAAGCAAAGTCCACGGAGAAGCCAAATCCACTGTCAGGATTCCGACAGTTACTCCAATTAAATCATGAGCCTTGAGCTCCCAAAACTAAAAAGGATTTATTAGAAGTTAACATTTTGCCATTAGCCTGGGTGTAGCCAACTCTGAGATACGTAATTCACCCTTGATCTTGCTTTCCCCCACATCCCTCTGAGTGTATCAACCAACGAAACACATCCATAGCCCAGAGTCATCAATCATGCTCTCTAATTAGATTTTTGCCCAGCAGAAGCTTCAGCCATCTAATCAGTCTCTGAAGAAAATATGAATGCAATGTACTTTCGATTCCACACTGCTGCCTTAACAGTAGTGTCTCTTTGAAACACCCCCCCTTCTTTCTGTTGACAACTTTAAAACGTGTATACAAAATGTTTTATGAGTTGACATTCATTTAACAACTGTGATACTAACTTAACTGCAATGGTTCACTTAACAACGGTGGCACGAAAGGTCTTAAAAGGGGGCAAGTCTCCCTTAATTTGAATTTTGAATTTGAATTTATTTAAACTTCTATACCGCCCCTCTCCCGAGGGACTCGGGGCGGTGTACAGCTA
>JANHFN010094523.1:0-10153 GCA_032468175.1 Toxicocalamus goodenoughensis
AAGTAAAATATGATTATCTTATAAAACATGAATAAATAAAAGTATAGTCAAACGATTGATTAATAAAGATATTAATGCATTTAATATTTGATTGAAAGTATGAGAGTATATACAATGTAATTGTAATTGGAGACTATGAAATGGAAGCACAAAACAATTTGTAAGCCAACTGGCACACTGTGGAAGATGACTTGATGTTTTTATGTTTTGTTTATGTTTGTTTTTTAAAAAATAAAAATTTATTAAAAAAAAAAACCAATGAAGGTATCTGATATTTTGAATATACTGAATTTGAATGCTAAGGAAGACCCCATTCTACAAGCATAAAACTAAACATCAACAATTTAACTTAACATTCTAACTTATACTAAAAATAATCCTAATGCAAGATGAAATATGAAATCAGATACTGTATGTCAAGTCAGAATACATGGTCCAGCAAGGGTAAACATAAATATAGAAGAGCTTCAAAATGTATATAGTCTAATTTCATGCTAATGCATGAAGACCACAACTTTTCAGGTCAGCCCTTAAGTACCTGTAACATTAAAATTATCTTAGAATGTTGTAGAATAGGATTAGGTTCATACTGCAACTTAGACTGAAATAATGTGACACAATCTATTTAGATTCCTAGAATATGGAAGAAAAATATTGAAGAAAAATATTTTCCCATTTTCTTTTTCTCTTTTCTACTCCAAAAAATGGGGAGGAAAATGTAATAAGACAAATTAACAGGGGAAGGGCATTGGTGCTTACCTGACACACCCATTCTCTGGGAGCTGTCACGAGCATCCAGGTCAGGGAAGTGCTTCCATCTGTCATCCAATAGGCTGAGCCGTTATCTCCTGGAAGAGACTCAGGTGCAGGCACCACTCTGATTGGTCAACAGTGGCCCTGCTCAACCAATCTGCTTGAATGCTGCTCTGTCCCGAGATATGCTCTACCTTGATGGACTGGAGATTTCTCTCTGCCCAGTAGCAAAGTCTTTCCACCTCCTTCATGAGGGACTTTGAGTGCATACCCCAATCAATTTATGTGTGCCTTGATGGCCATGTTGTCTGTGAGAAGGATGTGTTTCATGTTGGAACTTGCAAAGGGCCAGGTGGGCTGCCCTAAGTTTCAGCCAAATGATGCTGCACCTTATGTCTGCTGGAGTCCAATGGCCCTGAGCTACAAGAGACTGGCAATGAGCTCCCCAGCCATAGAGACTGGCGTCAGTTGTAATTGTCACTCCGTGTGACTCTCTGAAGAGGCAGCCCTTGGCGATGTTCGTGGAGGTCCAGCAAACTAACGAAGGATCTTTGGTGGGACTAGGACCTTGGTCATGTAATTGCACCGGCCGGATCTCTGGAATGGGAGAAAGAACCATTGCAAGGTGCTGGCGTGGAGATGGGCCCAAGGAACTATGGCAATACAGGAAATCATCTTTCCCAAAAGTTGAGACATTTGGGCCAGGGGCATTTGTTTAAGTGTCCGAATATGCCTGGATAATTCCCTAATGCTGTTCTGTCAATTGTCGGTCTCTGCCAAGAACTGAATCTTTTAATCAATAAACCAGGATACTCACACAAGTAGTAGTGTTTCAATTGTAGAGTTTATTGCTGTATTCCCAATCGTGGCTAAGAGCTTCAACAACGGATAACCGTGAAAAGTCAGCGTTGAAAACAGTTAACTCCCAACACTGTTTTATCCACCCCTGCCCAATTACCTAGACTCTGCCTCACCCTAATTTGCCCATTACCTAATTATACATGCCACCACCCTGTGCCAAATTATACCATACCTAAGCTAATATTATGTTCCACCCTGCCTCCCATTAGTATCCCAAAAATTCTCTTCAAACCCAGCACTGCTAAAGCCAAACAGTTCCACAGTTCAAAGAGGCATCCGTCTGTATTATCTGAGCTCCAAGGCTACAAAAGAGACTGGAGCCCTCCCACACTCCGAAACTGACATCTGAGATACACAGCTCCGAGGCTGTAAAATATCATCTGCAGCCCTCCCTCCCTTCTCTTCTGGTCTGGATCGGCTGCTAAGCTGCAATGCTGGGCTCGAAGTGAAGATCCGGGATTCACAGCTCCAAGGCACAGCTTTAATGTCGGGCTGTGGGACACTGGTAAGATGTAGAGCCAGACATGCCGCCCCCTCTACCATTGTTCCTCCTAGAAAGCAATTAACAGAATTAATAACATTCTTAGAAGAGTTTTCATCCCTCCCCCTTCCCCCGCCATAGTAGGATGTGGCCAATGAAATAGTCTTTGCAATTTTGGAGTTGACACATCTGCAAAAATCACCCAGGAAGCGTCTGCTACTGGAAATCCTTTCCACTTCACCAGGTATTGTAGGACCGCTCCTTGTTGTTGGGAATCAAGGATGTCCTCTACCTCATAGTAATAATCTCTAATAGATCCTGGGTGTTTCAAGTGAGGTTCGAGTCGTGACTTGTCCGCAGGTTTAAGCAGGCTACTGTGAAAAATAAACAAATCAGCTAATCGTTTTGCTGATGGTAATCCTTTTCAGGGAATAAAATGAGCTTGTTTTGAAAACAAGTCAATTTTTGTCCAAATAACTGTATATTCTTGGTTTTCTGGTAGATCTACTATGAAGTCCATTCCAATATCTTCCCATAGTCTTGTGGGTTCTGCTACCATTTATAATAATCCCAAAGGCTTTCTGATTTTGATTTTGGTGCTTGCACACACCGAACATCCTTTCACATATTTTTCAATATCCATTCTCATAGATGGCCATCAAAACTGTCTTTTAGCTAGATGTAAGATTTTGAGGAAGCCGTAATGACCTGCTTGTTTGTTACCATGATGTTTCAATACAATAGACCGTAGTATTTCGGGTCCATACATCTTTTCCCCTCACCAGGTTATGCCATTTTTCATTGTAACCTGAGCTTTATTTACAGACAGCCATGGATCTTCCACTAGTTCTGCTACCATTTCCTTGTGGGCTATGGAATACATATGAGGTTTTGGTAAGCTTGCTCCCAGAATCAACTCGGTCGCATAATCAGTCAGACTATGAGGAGGCAAACAATCGGTCCCTTCTTCACTGAAGACTTCTGCTAAATTTTCATATTCATAAGGATATGTAGATTCCTGAATAGTTTGTTCATTGTCTTGGAGTATCTTAACAGGTCCCACGTGGCCAGTGGAAAAGACTGCTAAGGATGATGTGGAGGGCTGTGTCACTTAGAGCAAGAAGAGGAGAAAGAAGAGGAACATCCTATGGTAACACCTAAACCATTAGTGGTCCGTCCCAAAATTCGCAAAGAAAAGAAAGGAGTAAAATTAAGTCTACCTGGAGGAATAGGGGTAGGACATAAAGATGTTGAGAGGAACAAACAACAAAGACCGGAGTGGAAGGTGAAAACATGGCAAGGTGTGGAGGATAGTAGATGGGCTGTTCCTGGGAGCGAAATCCTGGATATGTTATGTTTACAATTTGGCAAAATGACTGTTAGGGATCCACCAATGAGGAAGTCTCAACCTCCAAGGTATAGTTCTGTTTCAGCCTGGGACCCATTATATAGTTCCAGCCCTATGGGTTTAAATGACATAGATACAGATAGGAGTCTGGAACATTCAGGGTTAGGATCAGAAGTATCCATAATACATCCTAGCGGAAGAGTAGTAGACCCAAGGACTTTAAGTCTTCAGATACAATAGGGTGGTGTCTGGAACATGAACCTGGAATTAGATGAAGTATGGAAGGGAAACAGAGAGAAGGGATTAACATGATACCATGGGGTGGACCATTACAGTGGTTGATGGGAATGCCAATAAGGTGGCCATTGTTTTAGGGCAAGTCATAAATCATTTTGATTTATATGGACATTGTTACCCCTCCCATTGGGCAATGGTCATAGCAGTTACAGGCATGTTGCAGGGGGAAGCAAATGACTGGGCAGCGGATCTGCACTGCCAGAGATCAGTATCATTATGCGATATTGGAGGTTTTTTGGTGGCTCTGAGAGCTAGATTCGAAGATACATCCACAGAACAGCAAACAGAAGATGAGCTATTGAGCATAAAACAAAAAAGTCGACCTGCTGGTGAATACGTGCAGGAATTCCAAAGACTAGACTACTCACACCAGGTTACTCACACTTGTAGTAGTGTTGCAATTGTAGAGTTTATTGCTGTATTGCCAATCATGGCTAAGAGCTTCAACAACGGATAACCGTGAAAAGTCAGCAATGAAAACAGTTAACTTCCAACATTGTTTTATCCACCCTGCCCAATTACCTAGCGTCCGCCCCATCCTAATCTGCCCATTACCTTATTATCCACACCACTGTCCCGTGCCTAATTACACCATGCCTAAGCTAATATTATGTTCCTCCCTCCACCTTGCTTCCCATTAGTATCTCAAATAACAATTATCAATTCGCCTCAAACCCAGCACTGTGTTAAAGCCAAACAGTTCCACAGTTCAAAGAGGCATCCATCTGTATTACCTGAACTCCAAGGCTGCAAGAGACTGCACTCCCACACTCCGAAGCTGACATCTGAGATACACAGCTTCAAGGCTATGAAATGTCACCCGCAGCCCTCCCTCCTTTCTCTGCTGGTCTGGATCGGCTGCCAAGCTACAATGCCGAGCTCGAAGTGAAGATCAGGGATTCATAGCTCCAAGGCACAGCTGTAATGTCGGGCTCCAGGACGCTGGTATGATGTAGAGCCCAACATCACTTCTGAGAGAGAAAAACCTTGCTTCTCATTGGGTCGATTGTGGCACCCAGATATGGCAGACGAGTGGTCGGTGTGAGATGGCTTTTTTCCATGTTGACAAAAAAGCCATGGTCCCGAAGAATCCAGAGCGTGGTCCAGAGATCTATCTCCGCCTACAGGCGGGACAGAGACTGTACTAAAATGTTGTCCAAATAACACTGCAGACAAACCGGCATGCTCCTGAAATGTGCCATTAGGTCTGCCAGCACCTTTGTGAAAGTCCAGGGGGCCAAAGCCAGGCCAAATGGTAGGGCATGGTATTCGTAATGGCGGTTGTTGTAACAAAACCACAGGAATCGTCTGTGTGACGGCCTTATGGGGATGTGTAGATGCATTTCTGTCACGTCCACTGAGGTCAAGAAATCTCCCTGTCTGAGATTTAGAAGGATATATTGCAGAGAACTCATTTTGAACCTCCTATATACTCAAAAACTGTTGAGCAGTTTTAGGTCTAGAATAGCTCTCCACCACCACCCCTGAACTGTTTGGAACCATAAAGAGGAGGGATTAGAACCCCTGCCCCATTGATGTGATAGGACCAGGCGAATATCATGTATTCCAGCAAATATTGGATCACGGTCTCCGTGATGTCTCTCTTTATAGAATCCCTTGACATAGGGTATGGCATAAAAGAATTTGGGGATGTGGAAAGGAACTCCAGGGAAATACCTGATCTTACTGTCTCTCAGAACCAGGCATCTGAAGTAATGTTGTCCCATCTATCAGCAATGAAGACCAGCCCAATGGCAGGATCTGTTAAGTGTTCATTTGGGGTGATGGAATGGTCTATTGCCAGTTCTGAGAAATGGTCTCTTGGATTGGGTTCCATGTCTATTCCTATCTCTGAACCCTGATCTAACAGTCTGTTATCTTTGTCTGAAGCCAAAGGACCTCTTAATAAGGGGATCAAAAGAAAGTCCTCCGAAAGGACTGAACATGGCGGTAATCTGATCTCTGTGGGACTGTGAAAGTAATATCTTGTGTTTGTCCTGTGTTTCTACCAGGACAGGGTCCAATGCAGACCCAAACAATGCAGACCCAAAGGGGGCGGCTGCTAACTTCCACTGATGTTTGGTATCCACCTGCCAATGGCGGAGCCATAGTAGATGGTGGGCTGTCATTTTGGAGGCTATTGCTCGGGACAAGAACTTAACAGCATTAAGGGTAGCATCAGTGGAGAATTCCATGGCTGCCACTATCTTCACTATGTCCTGGTGGGCTCTGATATTATTGGCCGGAATTGATTCCTACAGATGGCATAGCCACCTTAAAGAAGTGCGGTTGAAAAAAGATGCAGTTGTGGTTGCCTTAATGGCCCAGGCACCCGCCTAGTGCGGCCTACAGAGTGCCAACTCTGCCCTCTTGTCCTCAGACTTTAAAGCGTCATCCGCTTGGCTGGGCACGGTGGAAAAAGCTGTTGGCTCATCAATTAATGGGGTCTAGAGTGATCCCTACAGATCTTTAGCCAGGTTATAAAATTTCCTATCGTAACCTGTGGAGTTAGGACAGGAGCCTGTGGAAACCCACTGTTGTTTGACATGTCTATAAACATCTTCAGGACCAGTATGACTTCTGTTTCTGTTACTGGTTCTGAAAAAATCAGATCCTCTGCCTCTGCCACATTTAAGGTGGGCTCAGAAGGCTTGTTGTCAAGGTGTGTTGTGTTCTTGGCCTTGAACAACAAGGACTTGAAGAGTTGAGGACGGAACAATCCAGTGAATACAGACTGTTCTGGGGCTAACCCTTTTGTCCTCTGACATGTCCTTGCCTAGCTGTCTCTCTTCCTCCGATGAGGAGTCAGATGTGACTGAGGAGACAGGGGAGTAAATGCCCTGAGCCTCTGCAGCCTCCCCAATGTGGTGCAAGTGGTTGAAATCCAAACAAGTTCCTCATCGGTTGGGATGGTAGTACCTGGAAATCAGGGAAGTTTGCCCTGATCTGTCTGGGTTGAGGGTGCCCTTGTTGGTGGATAGGTTCTGGCATCTGAGATCTCATCTGGCAGGTCTGTTGCACACCCTCAGCAATTCCCTGTCTGATCACTTCCGACTAACAGAACCGCATGGATCTCCTGGGGGAGACCTTCTTCTGCTCTGAGCCCTGCAGCAATTGGGGTAAAGGTAGCTTCCGGTGCTATTCTGGGTCTCTTGGTATGTTGAGAGTGTATCCCTGCTGACAAATCAACCAAGAACATTGAATCACTCACAGTTCTGATGTCTGGTCGCAGGGCCTGAGTAACAAGGACTTCAGGTGCTCCTCTTGGTGACCAGGGTAGGCCTCTTAAGTTGTCATTGCCCCTGCTGTTGGCCAAAAGGTCCAAAGGGGAAGCTAAAATTGGCCTCGGAGAAGATGCTGCCACTGCCGCTGGGGAGGCTGGTTGTCAGTGTTTTCCAGCCTCCCTAAGGCTCTTCTCCAGATGTTTTTCCAGAGCCTTCTGGGGGAATTTTTCATATTTTTTCCACTGCCTTTGAGGTTTTCTTGGAACGAGAGGGCTTGGTCTTATTTCTAGTCTTAATTCTGACAGATAGTCTGGATCCTGACTCGCTGGAGGAAACAGAGTCTTCTCCTTCCATTGGAAACAGATGTGCTTAATGGTAAGATGTGATTAATTCATTGGCTCCTGTTTCACTTGAGAGTCTGCTCCAACGTGTGGAAGCAACTACTGTCAAATGAGTCAGATCCTTGTATAAAAAATTAAATTTCAATTGTCATAAATACTCTGAAATATTTTTTGAATTTTAAAAATCAAAAACAATTTCTAAAAAAAAAACTTAAAACAAATTTGAAACTGATCTGAATTGGCTGAGGCTTCCAAAAGCCAAATTAGACTTCAGCCTATAGCTCACTCTGTTCGTGAAGACAGCTTTAAAGTGCAGGCTGGCAATGGCCTGGGCGAAAACTGTCAACCATCAAGCTGGTCTCAGCCAAGAAGCAAAAGGCAGAGAAACAGACAAGAAGAAAAAATTCTAAAAAAAATTTCCTTTAATGCCTAATGCACAAATCCATTGCAAGGGCTCTATACTGAAGCCTTGAATCTGTGCCTTACCTCACAAGGGGGAGGACAGGTGATCTGACTCAGAAGACTCCAGACAGTAAAGAATTTAGCCTTGGCCTCTCAACTAAATAGGGTTCCAATGCCCCATTGTAGAATTTTTTCTCTGAGGAGATAGATTAAGGCCAGTGCCAGGAGAAGCTTTAGCATTACATCCAGGAATAATCTGGGTGATGGTAAGACCTCTGCCTGGACAGTGGGCTGGAAGAATAAAGAATCCCCTTGGGGCTGTCCTTGAGGGCTTTGCTCTACTGAGGTCTCATCTGGGGCTAACTATTCTTGGCCTTGTGTAACAAGGATTTGAATAGGGAGTGGTTAAATAAACCTGAAAATACAGGTGTATCAAATGAAACATCCTCATTTTCTGAGAAGCTAGGGCCCCTCACCTCCCTTCCTCTACCCGAGGCAGGGGAGTAACTGCGTTCCGAACTTTCCCTAGACTCAGCCTCCTGATGTCCTACCCATTCACTATGGGTTAGGGTGGGGGCCTGTTTGGCCATGCCGGAAATTTTGGGCCTAGCACTGGTGGAAGGAGCACCAGGTGGAATCTGGCTGGTCCCTCTACAACCCAGGGGCAATCCCAGAAGGGCCTAGCAGATGGTGGATCCCTTCTGCAATACCCTGCCTGATGGCTGAAGACATCACCTCTCTCATTTGATCTGATATGTCACTGAAAGGGCTCCTGGGTGAAGACCTGCAGCTGAGGGAGTAAAAGTGGATTGAGCCATAGGTAAAGTCCAGCTAAGAGGTTGACTAAAAGGCTGGCTAAAAGGCTAACTAAACTGAGGGAGGGCAGGAGCAGCCCAAGCAATAGGCCCATTGCAGGAGCCTTGTCTGCTTAAATCTTGAGGAAGAGCAGGATTGAACTCAGCAGCTCCCTCTAGTGACTGTGGGATTTAAATATTAACAGTTTCCAAATCTGCCCTAGCAACAGTTGGATGGGGTGACAATTGGCCCTTCCTTTGCTCCTGGCCCTTAGCAAACCACTGTTCAAGGGCCTCATGTCCTCTTTTTTCCATACATTCCTCAGCTTTGGATTTTTTCTTTGTGGCCACAGCTTTGGCTTTAATCCTAGCTGCTGCTCCTTGTGCTGAGGAATGCTTTCTGATCTTTTGCTGTGCCTGAAAGAGGCCTGTGCCATTGCATGGGATAAGGGCTCTTCTCTGCCTGCTTCCCCTTCCATTAGGAGTTACTGTTAAACAGTCACTTGTGCCCAGGCCACGCAGACTAGAAAACCCTGAGGCCTTTCAAGCAGGGGATAGATCTGTCCCACCCCGCAATATAATCAGTCAGCTGTGCAGCAGGAGGTTCGAGCAGTCAGAAGAGGGGAATCAGCTGATTAGTGCAATGCAACCCCTATCGCTGGTCCACTTGCTCCTGCAATGACTTACAGTCCGTAGGTTGATCCGCAAGTGTCCTCAGCACCAGGAAACGATCTCTGGCCCTATAAACGCCTTGTGGGGGAAGAAGGTCCCTTCCAGCAGTCCCGAGTACCCAGGAGTCGCTAGAATCTTCGCACCTATCAGCTGTTTGCTCTGAGTTGATCACACTTCTTTTTACTTTAATTTAGAGTTTTTTCCCCAATTTTTTTAGCTTTCTCTCTAAGAGAGCCTACTCAGAACATGACTGTCTCGTGAGGAGACTGAGCAGAAAGCTGGGATATCCATAACAACGGTGGCAAGGTCAATGATTTGGCAGGCTCAGTCACGTGATAAGGAGAGGAACACCCACATTAGACTCTTGCAGCAGTCTACTTAGACATTATGAAAATAAAAAGTGGTACAAAAATAGACATTTCATTTGGTCCAACTTTTTTTACCTCTATTAAGAATCCATATATTCTTAACACATTCATTACAACAAAGTAACTCTGCCGATATTCTTTTTATATGAGTAAAATCCATATTAAAACTCCTTAAAATTGTTTATTTTAGATATAATGGTCCTGTTATGACTGACTATTATAAACAGGCATCGAGCACTGATATTCTTCCTTCCTTTCCTTCTTCTGTACTGCAAATTTTTTTCTTTACTCAGATTTCAGAAAACTATGCTTTGTTTTGTTTTAACATATGAACATTTATTAAATACAATGACAATTCATACAAAGTAAATTTTATTTACAAGGTATCTGGAACACTTAATCAGACTTCTAAGTACTATACAGTTTTGAAAAAAAAAACCTGTTTCATGGAGCTCTTGGTTCAGAGGTAGTATTCAGCAGGTTCTGGCCAGTTCTGGAGAACTGGTAGCGGAAATTTTGAGTAGTTCGGAGAATTGGCAAATACCACCTCTGACTGGAGATTTTACACTATCCTTCCCCTGCCATGCCCACCAAGCCATGCCCACAGAACCG
>JANHFN010094670.1:0-10148 GCA_032468175.1 Toxicocalamus goodenoughensis
GGAGGGAGGGACAGGGAGAGGGAGAGGGAGAGAGAAATATGTTTCTGGGTTCTGAATTCACCCTCCAGCTAATAAAGATCCAACTGATGTTTTCAAATTTGAAAAAGCAAGACCACATAAACCTAAGGCAAATATCTTCCATGGATAGCGACCACTGATAGCCATCAAAGCCATCTGAGCTAATATCTTTCATCAGTTTTTGAGTTGCTCATACCTTAACTGGAACACAGATTTAGCATAATGACTAATATTTTCAGGGAATAGTAATTAAGATAGGCAGATGTAATTAAAATTGGCCTTCTTGACTCTATCACACTGAGATTCATTTATCACAAAGAAACTAAACAACAACCAAAAATAAATTTGAGAAGTTAATTGAAATGCTGTATTCTATAATTTACAGGATTAGTGATGCATTGGTTGTGATTCAGCCATAGTTTGAATAAACAAAGAAATTGACAGGAGAAAGAGCAAGAATTTGGATAATCATTTCTCCTTCAGCCCTCAATTGCCCTCTAGCCCAGTCTAGTTTCTTAAAAATATGATTATTATAACAAACTACATGCATCTCCTTTGTGAAGTGCAGGAATGCTTCTCCCAGGCATGAAACATAACAATTTGGTATCGTTTAGCCCAAAGTTCTGTTTAAGTTTACAATGAAAACTCCAAAAAAAAATTGACAGTACTACAATTGGTCCTCACTTAACAATCAGTTGATTAGCAACCATTCAATGTTACGATAGCCCTCCCCAGAGCAACTGATGACATGTTTTCGAAGTTCTGACAGTTGTATCCTCTCCCCCAGGCATGTGTTTGCATTCTGATGGTGGGCAACTGGCTCACAATTACAGCTGTTTGCAGCAATCCGCAGTCACATATGGATTTTCCACATGCATTTTTCAGCTTTTTGCTGGTTACTGGCATTTACTTCCAGTTTCCAAAAAAAAGGGGGGGGGGGCATTGTAGAAAATGGACTGCTTTAACCATCCTATTGTTCACTAAATGACCACATAATTCACAGCCACAGCAACTGCTTAATGACTGCTGAAAAGAAAGGTTATGTAATCAGACATAGTCAAATGGTGATCCACTTAACAATTTACAGCTGTAATCCCAGACTCAATTATAATCATAAGTCAAGAACTACTTGTAATGGTAGTTCACCATTAGCTATAGATACTGAAAATGTCAACTACTTTGAAAACAAATTGGCGTCTAGCTGACGTCACGATGAGACCGGAAGCAGCAAACGGAGGTCTCCATTCCTGCACTGGCTTCTCGCCATTTGTGGGCTCCAAATAGTGCTGAAAGACACCTTGGAGGGGCAGCAAAGCTAAGGAGAGATGCCCGGTGAGGTTCCAGGGGAGAATGCAACTCTCCTGTAGAAACCCTGAGCTTGGTCTCTATGCCACGACAGAGAGAAGAGCATGCTAAGATGGCTGCTACAAAGTTGGGACAACCTAGGAACATCTAAGCGCAGTACTGGAGTGGAGATTGGGAACGGTGTTTGGAGAAGGGTGAGAAGAATTTATTTTATTTGTACTACCCCAAAAGACTATAACAGAGACAAATAAAGAATAAAGAATTGTGTTAGCAGCGGATGGAAGATAGAAGAAATTGGGAAATATAGAGTTCTAAAAAAAATCTTTAAATTTGAAAAGGAATTAATTTGGAAGTATATTAATTTGGAATTGGCGATCTGGCAGGATTTGGCATTGAAAGGCATTAATTTGAATGCTGGAAATTGAAAGGCATTAATTTGAATGCTGATTTTTAAAATTGGTGAAGCTAAATAAAGAAATGGAAAAAGAGTGGCTGTGAAACTGGACTAAAAGCGCCACTTGTTGATGAAAGAAGAATCCTGTAGATCCCTTCAAACTAACGACTTTATTAAAGGAAGAAATTAAAAAGAGGAATAAAAGAAGATATTATAATAATAAATTGAAATATGTTATAATCAAAAAGTAAGGATACTGTTCTGACCCAACCCCGTTACCAGCAAGAAAATCTCAAACAAACACAGTAACTCAAACCTTTTCAGCTTTAATCTACAGATAACTTCTTTGTAGATAAAAGACGGCTTTCAGCCAATTAGTCCAACCAGAAAAGGATTGACAGAATTCTTCAGATAAGCTGGAGTCTCCACACACAATGCTGAGTACTTAGAATGTTTTTGCTTTCTGCAAAAGCAAAAACCTTTTGAAACCAGGCTTATATTCCTTGGAGGGCGGGGCCAATACATTGCATCCTTGCTCCTGAGTCGCCAGCTGTTCTCTTCTATGAATCATCCTGTGCTCATGAGCACTTGGCACAGGAACCTCCTCATCACTGCTGCCAGCCCCCACAATCGCTGAAGACAGCAGTCTACTCCCTGATGGTCCTGGCTCTCCTCAGCTATCTGCACCTGATGCCAGCTAACCACAATAGATACAGGAGGAGACTACCCCTGGAACTATTGGTGATTTGGACTGATTAACATTAGGATATAAAATTTGAGGACATTGACATATTTCAAAATAAAAAGGAGGCACTGGTTCAAATAAAATAAAACTTACTGGATACTGGACAATTGGAATAATAAGCAATATAAAGATGAGCAATATATGCAAAGAAATAAAGATGGACATTCAAGCCATGAATGAGATGTGGGATAGAATGTTGGATTTATGCACTAAAATACAGAATACAGAAGAAAATTCAGAAATGGTGACAGTAGCAGAAGAAGAAGAGGGAGAAAGAACAAAGGAGCCAGAAGAAAGGGGAACCAGTAAAACAGAACAAAAGGAACAACAAATAATACAAAAGAAGAAAAAAGAAGTTGAACATGAGATATTAATGATAGAAATAATAAATAGGGGAGGGATGTTGAGATTGGAATGCTGATAAATGAAATGGTTAGGGAAATACAGAGAGGAGATAAAAAGACAGTGGAGGGAAACTTTGTGAAATGGGAGAGAAAATATTAGAAAATGATAATTAGAGAAAGTATTAAGGGAAAAAGCCAAAAGATGATAGTAAATGGTAAGCAAGCAAAGAAATGACAAATTAACATAAAAGAAAGACTTAGAGATAATGGTTAGAAATGGAAAGGAGGGAGTCTTCACATGAAGAGGTATATTTGTAGTAAAAATATATATAATAGACTTTGAGGAATTGGGATTAAGAATAAGAACAAGAAGGAATAATGTTAATGTAATAGTGATGAAAATGGGGTGGTGCAGTGGCCTAGAGGTAGAGCTCTTGCCTCACAATCAGGAGGCTGTGAGTTCAATCCTAGGTAGAGGATAGATAGCGGACCCTGCTATTATGCGGGACAAACGCTGAAGAAAAAAAAAAAGTGATGAAAATAAGAATTTATAATGGATTAATTAAGTAAGATAGAAATGTTTATATAAGATGTAAGTGATTAATAGTTAAGATATGAAAAGAAATGTTATGTGGAGCCTGACAGAGAATAGATATAACCATGTGTTGGATAATATTATAAGCTTGAATTTATTGGCTAAGAGAAAATGATACTTGTATAAAAATGAGTTGTTAGAGGGAAGGGAACATATAGAAAATAAAATATAAGCAACTGTGGTAAATGTAATATTGGGGGAGCATAATAGGGGATTAAGATGGAATTTTTAAATGTTTAAGGAATGGTATGAAATTGTAAACATAGTGAGCACAAGAATACATGATTAAGGAAATCAGTAATTGATTAATATATTTTAATGAATTAAATATTCTGTTATCTATTTGTATAAGGTAATGAGGATATATTGTTACAGATTTGATAACATAAACATGGTGATTACAAGAATATATGATTAAGGAAATTAGAGAAGAGACAACTATAAATTAAGATGAAATTTTGAATGATTAATGAAATGATTAAACTGTAAACATGTAGAATATATGATCAAGGAAGATAGAGAATGAATAAAAATAGAGAGGCTGATACAAAGTAATTTATGAAAATATAAAGACAAAAAATGATAATAGATAATGAAGTGATATTGGAAAGTTGTATTTGTGATTATGGATATGATTGATTTAAAATGTAAAACACATGGAACCACACTGTTTTTCACAAAGATGTATTTAAATAATAAAAAAATAAAAAACTTTTTGACAAAAAAGAAAACAGAAACATGTGCCAGATGTTTACTGTAACTATCTATACTTTACCCAGCTGAAAATATACACTGAATATACATTTACACACTGAAAATATATTTTTAAACTTTGCCAATATGTTCTGACATTTAAATAATCCAATGCAAGATGTATTAATGTTCTATTACATTTTTAAAATCTATCATTTAAATCTCCTCCAGGTTGGAAATGAATTTGCTTCCTGAAATCCATTCTAAAATATTCTTTAAATGGCTAAGAAATATTGGGTGTGGATATCTTATTCCAAATCACTATTTAATAGATAATAATTTGCAACCCCAAAATTGACATGCAATGACCAATACACACTGGTGGTTTACAATTAATATTGTTGTATCCAGACTATATTCCAGATCCAACATTAAACTGTCTTTCTTTAGAACTTTGTCCCCCTGCTTTGTAGTTAGAACAAAGTTTTGTTTCTTCCCTCTGTAAGGAGGTGAGTCTCATCAATGTGTTAGGTTCTGGCTCTGAAATTATCTTAATTTAATGATCTTCTGCTCCAGAATCCCAGTTTAGAAATGAGGCAGTCACTAAACTCATAATGCAAAAATCTGAAAGTTGGCTAGAAGTAAAACCATTCAGCAGAAACCAAACTATTACATGGAGTTTCAGCTAAGCATGCACAAAACTGGCAGGACTAATTTAACACCCTAAGATACAACTCTGAGCATATTTATTTATGAAACAAACTCAAGGAAATGAATTAATTTCACTTACTTCTGAGAAAACAGCCAATCAGCCAATATCTTACGAAACACAGCCTTTATACAGTCCAGCTGACTTCAGTATAGAAATGTATATATAGATGCATTGAATGTGTGAATCTATTCACACAGAATAGTATCTAATACCCCAGATTGTGGGTAACTATATTATCTAATACAACAATATCTAATACCCCAGATTGTGGGTAACTATATTTTTGTTTTTCCCACTTCAAGTGGCACTGCCAATAGCAGGAAGCAACTTTTTTAAGCAAACCATGATGTCTCTTTGGTGAACAGAAAGGCATTGTTTCTATAGTATATAATTGCAAGCCACTTTACATGGGTTCATTTAGTCAATTATATCAATTGGTATCCTGATCCAAAATCAAATCATGCATGAGATAAATGTTCTTATGAACCAAACTCACAAAATGATTGATTGATTAATTTTATATCTTGCCTTTAGATGGCAAACCTATCCAACACATCTTCCTCTTCCTATGTTTTCCACAATCACATGAGATGGGCTGGGCTGAGAGAGAAAGAGAGTGACTGACCCAAAGGCATCTAACAGACTTTCATGACTAAGGTGGTCATAGTTTCTGGCTTTCTAGCCTGGTGGTTTAAGCACTAAACCAAACTGCCACTCAGCGGTTATTAGCAGTGAAACTACTAGGCAGGAAAGTTTAGAAGCCACTGCTCCTAGGTATATGATGAAGAAAGAAAATGTCACAATGGAAAGAAGTTAAATAGAAAATTTAGAATGGTGATAAGAAATGAATTGTGATATAAAAAGAAGTATGAATTTGAATTTGTGTCTGTAAAAAGAGAAATAATCCGGACTCAAGCTGCTTTCAAAAAAAGATGTTTTATATTTTCTATGTCTTGTTTGTATGTTTGTCTTTTGAAAAATTAATAAAATTTATTTTTTCAAAAAAACAATTAAATTTCTGTAAATTTGGCATCCCCAGGGCCATTTTAACATGGTCTGCAAAAACCAATTAGGCAGCAAGACTAATGTTTAATTTACCATATACCAAAACTCTAACATGATCACTACTTAAAGATACAGTAGTTTAAGTTGTTTAAAGGGATATACTCTTACAGGTAACTGCACCTTCCTAATCAGAGCTCAGAAACTTAAGATGGGAGACCACTAAGAAATGCTAAGCCTGAAAACTGTACTAGTATTGCGAGTGTACTTGGGAAGAATTTAAACCTTTGACTTTTACCTATGTTATACTGGCTCTCTCTGAGAGGCAACATGTAGTTCGATTTCTGTCCAGTCTTAACCTTTTTAAGGAAAAGTTGTTGAGGAGGGATCCAGAGGACTCTGGAAAAAGTGGATCATCTGGATCCCTTTCAGTCACGTTTTAGATCAGGGCATAGTACAGAGATAGCATTGATCATGCCTGCTGGTGATTTCTGGGAATGGCAGGTAGGATGTGTGTGTGTGTGTGCGTGCGCGCACGTGCATGCACACACACACATTCCTTCTAGCTCTCTGTGATCCTTTTTTTGCATTAATTATATTAATGTATATTAATTATATAAATGTGGAGATTTAGAGAGGGAGGGAGAAAGGGGGTTTCTCCTTTCTCTGGGGATGATTCCAGTTGGTTCTGACAGGGGAGGAGAGGCCAAACACAGAAGCCTTTCACATTGGGGTGCCTTAGAGCCTGATGCTCTTGCCCCTTCTATTTATAATCTGTAGGAAACCACTGAATGAGGTACAATTTGAGCAAATGGTTACCACCTATGGCACATGGTCTGATGACTATCTGAAGTACTGTCCATCTTGCCTTTCAGATCCCTTCACTCAAACAATGCCATCTATTGGGACCTAGGAAGTGTGCCTTCTCTGTTATAGCACCTCCCCTCTGGATCTGCATCCCCACCCAGGGTTTCCACCTTGATGACATTGAAAACCTGACTATTCCCCCATGCTTGGGAGTACAGTAATGTTGAGCTCTTGTTTAAAGTTGTTGAATTAAATAGCTGTCTTTTTCCCAGACATGCATTAAATTTGTTTTCAGTGTTTTAAAACTTTTCAGTTTTATCTTGTACAATTGGTGGCCTGGATTTGGAAAAACAGATCACGTTCTAAATCAACAATCCCCAACCTGTCCGGCTTTGTGGGCCAGCAAGGTGGAGGGACAGGGAATGTGTTGCACATGTGTGCACTCCATTTGCGTGAGCAGCAGGCATATGCGCCTGCCACTTGCACAAATGTAGCTGCACACATATGCTCATCTGCTGCTCGAGTAAGTGGAGCTACACATTCCTGTGAACATTCACCCACCACTCCCACAGCCCAGTTCTGAATGGACTGCAGCCCAGGGTTTGGGAACTCCTGTTCTAAATAGTGACTGGGGAAAAGAGAACCAGAATTGAGACCAAAACCAAGATGACTAAAATTTCAAATGAAGAAAAAAAAAGGAATTTGGAAACAGATAATCTCTTATTACTATCTGCTTTATGCGGGAGAGTACAGGCCCATCAGCAAGAAAGCTGATTTACTTAAGAATTACTTATATACCTTAACAAAAAGGTCAATTCCCATCTTAAGCAGTCAAAAGGATAAGACATGTTGTGCCATGAGTCATGCCTAAGGAACCTTTTCTGTTCCCAAAATTTGAAGACTTGCCCCAAACAAGAAGTGGATAAAAATTGCAAATCAACTACTGATGAAAAAAAAAATACATTGGTAAGAACATTTAAAAATAAATTAATGAATAAATTTAAAGTCAATATGCTCTGGTACAACCAAATTTATTAACATTTGTGCATATTTTGTAGGAAGTGAAACTTATTCCTACCATTAATTGCCTCCCATGATAGGAAAGGAACTTTTTTGGGTTCTGTTATCTCCATGGACACAATAACTTCACTAGAAGGTTTCCAGCAGCTGAAAAGGTGAGTGTACCAATTTGAACTCTGTGAAAACACTGGCAAGACACTCATCAAAAGTTATTTCACCTATGATAATGGACAACAATAATCTCTTCCAGCATTGCAGCACTAGATAGAGCTAAATAGGACACAAATTGCAAGTACAACTTACTTCAGTTGGGCTGTGTAGTGGTCAGAACAGGCTTGTATCATGAAAGCAACCATGAAATTTTGAGCAAATCCTGAGATACTCCTGACCAAGAAGCTCAGATCGAATACTAGCTCCTGCAGAATAGAGAATCCCCAAGAAAATCCCCATGATGCCATGACAACCCAAGGGCAGGTTCATAAAACATTTCTGCTACTCTACTATCATGATACACAACTATAAGCAAATCTGATTTGAGAAAAGTTCACCCTTCATCCCATAAGCAAATGTTTTGCAACTCAGGATAAGTCAAATTACAGTAAATATAAGCTTTTAAACTGACTTGATCTGTCAAAACATTTTTAATTTTTCTTGAACAATTCTCTCCCTGGAACAAAATAATTACTAGTTTACTGAAGCATGTTTATATATATTATATTATTTCATAATTGTTATACAATTATTATATAATTGTATTATTTGGAATACATGTCAACATTTTATGAACAAGTAATACACTTTAGAAATTCTTGCTATTATCTCCTTTTTGTAAAATGCATCAATTAGAACATATTCCAGGGAGCACTGTGGGGAAAAAAAAGCAAATGCATAAATTAAGAGTTCCCATTAGTTGTTCTGACTTCCATAACCTGAATTATATATTTGATTTATCTGAGCCAACCATTTTAATTTAAAACATAATAAAGTGTTTTTGAAAGAAGCCAGAGATGTTATATTTTATGTTTAAAGACACATAGCATGTAATTACTGTTAAATAATTTGAGCTTTAAAATAACTGAAATGGTTGGTACAGTAAAAGTAATCTCACAACTACAGAGGAATTTACCTCCTATGTTTTATATTGTTACTATTGCTCATTTAATCTGAAAATTAAGTATTATATTTGTACTGATATTAAATTTGATTAATAAAAATAAATTACATGTTTACTTAAAAATGAGCATTATGCTCAAAACCTATGAGTTACCTAAGTAGTATTTTCATTTCTAAATGTAAACAGAAATGAACAAGATGAGTGTACTTTGTCATGGCTCAAGAACAGCTTGAAAGCACACGATATAGACTGTAGGAAACAAGCAAGTTTGAATTTGACTAATGTCCAGGGGTGGGATTCTACCGGTTTGGTAGAATCTGCGCAGTTCACAGAACCGGCAAATCACACCACTGACTGGCCGCTCCCCTCCTCTCCCACTCACTCTTTTTTGCACTTCCTGGTGAGCCTATCTTCGCTCATTCATCCAGCTGCCTCCCATGCAGCTACTCTTCTTCACCGGGCCTGAGAAGGTAAGGCTGACAACAGGGGTGGGGCCCTCCATGCTCGGCCAAAGGGGGCTTCTGGGGTGGATGACACACAGCAAGGCTTACCACTGCCGCCACATTGCTACCCGGAATGGCCTACTGCCACCACCGCATTGCATGGGCTGGCGGGAGAGGGTGAGTTGGTAGAGGGGTGATACTGGCGGCAAATGGACTGATGCACACGGAGAGGGAGGGGAACGCATGGGAGATCGCAGCAACAGAATCCTTTCCTGTACTTGCTTGCTTCCCAAGCCAGCCTGGCCTGTGAGGAAAGTGAGCGGGAGACCACTGGCAGGACTAGCGAGGTGGAGGGGGCAGCCCTTGAGAGAGCGCTGCGCAGGGGTGCTGTGTGCTCTTGGGCCTCCTCCCATCTCTGCTTCTGCAAGGCAGAAAGAAAGCCATAAAACGTCTTCACCTGAGTCCTCCTGGGGCCCTCGTCTCAATGCCAATTCGAACACATCCTCTGCCGACCACTAACAGCCCAAAGCTGGTAGTGCCAAGGCAGCTCACACCTCCTGCTGCTTTGGGCTTGGACTCCCCTCAGGAGCTGTGAAGCCCTCACCGCCCCTCTGATGCCCATCAAATCTCCTCCCAGCACGCTTCTCTTCCTCCTCACAAGAAGCCCTTGCCACCCCTCTGATGCTCGCCAAGCGTTATTTTTGAGGAGACTGTGGGATTGCCCACCTCCCTTGCAAGCCATCTGGTCTTCAGTACGTGGCTTGTCAGCCTCCAGATGTCAGATTCCCACCACCCAGCTCCAGTTCAGAGGTTTCTTCCCTCCCGTCCCCAGGATGGACAGAGAGACAGAAACAGAGAGGGAGGGAGGGAGAGAGAGAGACAAGAGACAGAGAGAAGAGGGAGGGAGGGGAAAAAGAGACATAAGAGACAGAGAAAGAGAGAGATAGGGAGGGAGG
>JANHFN010094678.1:0-10148 GCA_032468175.1 Toxicocalamus goodenoughensis
CTCCCTGGAACCCCTTAAAACCCGCACTAAAAAATTTCCTAAAAACCCCCTCAATCTCCGCTTACGAGGGGGGGTGGGCGTGGCTCCTCTCCGTATTCGGATTCCACTCCGAATCGTCATCGAGGGTGGCCCTCTGCCTGAGGGCCTCCACTGCGGGGGGGGGGACCCCCGCAGGGCAATCAGTTCCTCTGCGGTATAGCGTAGTCTCCCGCCTAGTGCGGGAGACCTCTTCTGGTTCTTCAACTGGGGGACCTTAGCCCATAAATTCCTCTATGGATCCCAGGTCTTCATCAACAGCTCTTCCATTCAGCTCTGTCTGGTGAGGGCAATTGCTACAGATAAGGCAGGTGCTACACATGAGAAACAGGAGATCCTCCCCCTCCGTCCAGATCTTCTCCCTCCTAAGAGATCCAAAGTAAAGTAGGGAGAGCTCCCTCCATGCACTATCAGTGCCTACTGACACTGGTGGCCTCCTCCTATTGGGGCTCCACTTCATTATTAGGACAATTATTCTTTCCTTGAGGCCATCTCAGCTGTTAGAAGAACAGCCTTGAACTCACCCCTAACCCCTCAAAAGAAGAATTGTATTAGGGCTTTATTCTAAAATGCATCCTTCCTTCCTCTGAATATATTTTCCAGCTGTTCTTACACCAAATCAAACATTGCTTTCTGCCCAAATACACATGCACACCTTCAATTTGAATTATATTTTTTTAAGGCAGCAAAAGATTATTCTGAAATGGTGGGAAAAGAGCTAAACTTGGGTAACTCCGAGGGTTAGGTTAGCCCAACTTTTGTGTGGTACCTGAGAAAAGGTCTGATGAATTGAAGCAGGTTGCCCTGGTTCAGATAATGGGATGGGTTAGGGTGTACACATCTGAATGCACAACTTTGGTGTTGCAGGCAAGCAAGAGGCAGCAATGGAGAGACCTAAATCCGGCAGCTGCTGTGGGTCTTTGTGGCTCAGTTCTGCAGTCCAACCTGAAGAGCCTCCTTGCCCAGTTGGGAAGCCACCTTCTCTTTGCTTAACTATCATCCTACAGAGTTTCCTACAAAGTCTGAGAATATTTCTGGATGCTACATGACTAAGCTGTTGCCATGGGAACCATGTAGGGTTTTAATGAATAGGGTGGAGTGGCGCTTCCTGAAGAGTCCAAGATAAAAGTCATAGATAAATCAGATGGGTGCCGTCATGAAACCAGGTGATGGGCAGCAAGGGAACCCCCCCCCTGAGGGCTGTCTCTTGTGGTCTCAGCTTGCTGGCCACAGTCCTGTCTCTCCAGGAGAAACTTCCTCACAGTGAGAACAATTAACCAGTGGGTGGAATGGTTCACCTTCAGAAGTTCTGGGTGCTCCATCACTGGAGGCTTTCAAGAAGAGACTGGACATCCATTTCTCCGAAATGGTATAGGATCTTCTGCTTGGACAGGAGTTGGACTGAAGGACCTCCAGGGTCCCTTCCAACTCTATTATTCTGTTATTCTTTCTATGGTCCCATCAAGCCCAAAGAAAGTCCAGAATGGTGCAGGATCTCCAGCCATGGGTGGGGAGGACCTCCAAGGTCCCTACCAACCAGTGGTGAGATTCAAAAATGTTTACTACCGGTTCTGTGGGTGTGACTTGGTGGGCATGGCAGGGGAAGGTCACTGCAAAATCTCCATTCCCTCCCCACCCTACTAGCCTGCTTTCCAGCTCTGTTCTCCTGTGCAGAGCAACAAAAGGAGACCCAGCCAATCAGCTGAGACTCAATGGAAGGCAGAGAATAGATTTGGGCGGGGCCAGTTAGAGGTGATATTTGCTGGTTCTCTGAACTACTCACAATTTCTGCTACTGGTTCTCCAGAACTGTTCAGAACCTGCTGAATACCCACCTCTGCTTCCAACCCTATTATTCCATGTTCTAATTCCCAGCATGGTGTGGAGGGGCTTTCTTGGCCTGCCCTTCCTTGTGGAAGGCCATTTGTAGTGAAGGTAAAGTTATAAAGCCTCAGGTGGTTGGAGGGACCCCAGATATCTTCTGTTCTCAGCCCAGAGCAGGCAAATGGCATCCAGACTTTGCTTGAATTCTCCAGTGATGGAGCCCCTAGAATTCCTGGAGACAGACTGATGTTTCACTACTTCATGGCTTTCTCTTTTTTAATATAATAAATATATTAAATATTACAATTGAAAATATACAAACTAATACAAACTAATAAGAAGAAAAGAAGAAAAGGAAAACATCAAAAGTGCAGAAAAGAAAAAATAGAAAAGAAAGAAAAATGTTATAGAAAAGGAAAAGAAATATATAAAAATTGACTTCCCCCTTCACCATAAGTATAACTTATCACCTTAGCTTAAAATACAACAAAAGTTCTCTTTTCCCATAATCCAGTCTTATTTGTAAACTAATCTTCAAAGCTTCGTTCAGTTCTGATCAGCAAAAGGCCATTGAAGTTTGCCCAAGATAACATATCTATTTTAATATTGATCAAAAGAATCAATTTTATATTTCTCCCTTTTATTTTTAACAATCTTGACCTTTAATCTTTTCAAATATTTTCTTAGAATTTGATTTTTTTTCATCTTTCCTTTGTTCCTTCTCACAAAATTCTTCAAAGCTTTAACAACTCTCTTTTGTAAATCCAACCTAGAAAAATTACAGGTCCTTTTGGGGAAGATTGCTATTTGTATATCCTTTTCATACATGTTTTAATTTGTCAGACTTTTGTCTCTCCAGTGTAGCATCTTTTTCCATATGATTCTTGTAGCCTATAATTTCTAAATCCACTTTCAAATCAGTCAATTTTGACATGTAAAACTTTGTTCTCTTCCATAGCATCTTTTAAACACAATCTATCTAGCAAACGCTCTTAAAATTAACTTCTAAGTCCATTGTTCACCAATAATCTTTAATACTCCCAATGCTGAATATCTTGCTCCACTCTGCATTAGCAAATCAAATCAAAGTGTTTTTCTCCTTTCAATGTATTTTTAGTTCCTTCTGGTTCCTTCTAGGATCCAGCCTTCAAAATTCTGTCCTATTATGTAACTTTTTAAGAGTTCAAAAAAGCACTTTCCCAGGGGAAGAATTCTTATAACTAATTTTGAAATCTTATTTCAAATCCTTAGTCCATTTGTAACTTTCAGAAATCATTGTTCTAATCACTCTTTTGCTGTTAATTCCAACACTTCCTTGTTCCTTAAACTTATATTTAAAACTTCTTTCATTAAGAATTGAAGCAATCTCACTCAGTCCAAAGGTTCATAACAGCTACAAAATATTAACAGCAATTTCCACAAGTGATTAAAAAAGGAAGTATGCAAATCCAGCATCCTTAAAAGTGCTGTGGTTGGAGCCAAGATGGTGTCCCCTCCTCTCACAAAGTTTTAAACCTGCCATAGACCACTGGCTTGCAGTCTCCTCCTTAGGAGCAACTGTCTGAAGTTGTTAGTTATTAGTTGTGAAGTCATGTCCGACCCATTGCGACCCCATGGACAACATTCCTCCAGGCCTTCCTGTCCTCTATCATCTTCTGGAGTCCATTTAAGCTCAGTTGCCAATATGTGTATGTTATGCAAAGCCAAACAGACTGGATGCCATTTTTTTGTGCCCTCCTGTTGATTAGTTGGAGAGTGAACTAACTGTTGCATGTTGCACTCATGGTGCTTTAAGGCGGGGTCCCCAACCCCCAGGCCACAGCCAGTCCAGAACAGGGCAGTATGAGTGGCAGGGAAGCACGCAGTGCGCACATAGCTCCACTCACGCAAGTGGAGGGGAAATGCACACATGTAAAGCTCCACTCATGTGAGTAGTAGGCACTTGTACTCACAGCTCCACTCACATGAGTGGCAAGTGCTTCCACATGAATTTGCACACAAATGGAGCTGTGCATCTGTGCACATATGCCTACCACTCACCAGAGCAATCCTTCTACCCACCCACCATACATCAGGCCACCAAACCAGAAAGGTTAGGGACCGCTGCTTTAAGGTCCCTAGCAGTTATGTTAGCCAAAATTAGCTTGGGGTGGTTTTTGAGGAGCTGGGGGGCTTTGCCACCATAAACCAATGCTATGAATCAGACGTGGTATTCGGCCAGTTCTGACCAGTTCTGGAGAACCAGTCGTGAAAATTTTGAGTCATTTGGAGAACCAGCAAATGCCATCTCTGACTGGTCCTGCCCTCCTCAATTTTCTACCTCCCATTGAGTCCCAGCTGATCGGCTGGGTCTACTCTGATTGCCCTGCACAGGAGAACGGAGCTGGAAAGCAGGTTAGTCAGGTGGGGAGGGAAGGGGGATTTTGCAGTATCCTTCCCCTGCCACACCCACCAAGCCACGCCCACCAAGCCACGCCCACAGAACCAGTAGTAAAAACATTTGAATCCCACCACTGCTGTGAATATGTAACCAGATGATTTCAGGAGCAGCCAACAGCTTACTAAAACCAGAATATATTTGCTCCTATGGATAAAAATATTTTCTTTGGTGATAACATTTTCCTTTTATTTATACAAAAATAGTTTCTTTAATCTTGGCACATTCTGCTCTTCAAGTTATTAGTCCCTGCCTTTTGCAGAGCGGGCCCGGTCTCACCTGTGGCACCTTTTTCACACAGTTTGTAACAAACAGCTCATGTCAACTTAAATATGTTGGGGAGCAAAATAGAGGCGTGCGAAAGACCCCAGAGGAGGACATAATTGCCGACAAGCTTCAGATGACAGTTTTCCCACTTCCTGCCTCCCGCTCTTGCTGTTGCCCCAAAATTCTCTTATTCCCCTCAAACACTCCCTGTGATCTGCAGGGAGTCAGCAAGCAGCAGGTGCATCCCTATTTTTTCTTCCTTCCCAACTGCTCTGGCAAAATTCATTAAGAAGGTGATAGACAATAGAGGAAATGTGTGGGAAGGATGGATAGATGCATAAAGGTAGCTTCCTACCTTCCCCATCCACCAACTCCCCCCAAAACCCTGCTGTCTTGCAAAAACGCCAGCCTTCAGGACTGGCAACGTTGCCCAAACCTGAGCTCAGATGGGCCACCGTTCTGGAGAAGCTGAACTGTAGACCTGCCCCACTAAATCTGAATTGTGCAGAGTTTGGTGGAGGTGCCAGGTAGTGTTTTACCGATAACGATCAGATTTTGGAAAGCCAGACTGAAACGGCAGTTGAAAAGGTTCTGTTAAAAATTATGCATGAGTTTCGTTCTGCAGCATGTCCTTTCCCTGGCACTTTCTCACCAGGTTTCTAAGCAACACCATGGCTTCTTCAGGAGCTCCTCTGTGGGTGGGTGGGTGTGACTTGATGGATCCCACTCGCTTCTCTTCTCGGTGTAGGCGGCCAACGTGTTTGGGGAGGGCACAGTCAGGCTCCAAACTCTCAGATTCTTCATGCCATCCCATTGGCACAGCCACTCGCAAGGTTGATGAATGGAAGAGACCACAGGGGATGACCCACCTAGGAGCTGCAGAAGGAGGGAGGGAAGCCCAGCGTTCAGAGGGGAGGGAGAAGCGAACTGAGATGTTTTCTCAAGAAAATTGCAGTATAGAAGTCCCCTCTTTGGCTCCAAATTAAATATGCCCAGAACCTCCCATAATCCCATACTGGTCCCAGCTGGTGAGTTTGTTTCCCCTTCCTATAACTGGGGCCAGAGCTGACTGAGGAAGACTTAACTGTTCTTCTCCTCTGTCGGTTTTCTTCACATGACCTTTCAGCATCCTCCTTAAAAGCACAAAATCCAGAGAATCAACAGTTGATGGTCCAAGAAGATTCTCAGTCATCCAGGTCATGGTTGTCCCAAAAGGCAAGTAGACTTGGTTTTTCCTTGAAGATGTTTCACTTCTCATCCAAGAAGCTTCTTCAGTTCTGATTCAAAGAGGCCATCTACATTAAGATTGTACAGCCCTCTCACAACAGAAGGGGAGATATACAACATCACCATTCTCCAGTGTACAACACAGTCCTTTCAGCAGTTCCAATAAGTCTCCACACCCATTTGCACTTTTCAGGTTATCCTGAGGGCACAGATAAACTGCCAGTGGCTTCAGTGATTCTCAGAAAGAGTGCTAATGAACAGATGACTGTACAGTATATAAATCAATCTATCTTCCACCATTCAGTCAGAACCAAGGAAGCTTCTTGGGTGTGAAGCAAAATGTCTTCAAGGAAAAACATCCAGCTGCCTTTTGAAAAATTTTCCTTTGGGGAAAATCTGGTGGTGTTACTGTGACAGGTCAAACTCTGGAGAACCTCTATAATTCTTGGTAATTATGCCAAACCCTCCAATGGGTGTCCTTGAAGGAGATGTCCTCTGGCTCTCAGTCCTCTCAGTCTTCAAGCACTTCTGTAGCCCAAAGGGTCATTGCAGAGCTTTGCCTGCTTAAATATTACGGCTGATTTCCAGCACGCAAGGCATGAATGCACCATCTATCAAACTGTTTATTAGAAAAGGAGGTGTGCAGCATAGCTCTCTTATGGGAGTCTTTACAATGGAACAAGCTAGAAAACAAAGAGAACAGTTTAAATAAGAAGGAATAAGCTGAGTGTCTGTGACCATAAAACAGAAAGCTTCTCTCCTTTAGGGACTTTTTCCTTCTTTTCTAATGTCTTCTTGCCCAATATCCCCTTTATGTTCTCTTCTTCTGTCCTGACTGAGAATTTGTGTGGATCCTCTTTCTGCTGCCTCTCCTGGAATGGCCTTTTAACCTTGGATTTTGACCCTGAAGTCCACCCTGAGCTTATTCTCTAAGCAGCATGAGATTTCCAAATTGGGAAAGCAGAGCCTGAGCAGGATACTTTGATTCCCACAATGGATGACTGGCTGCAAAAGTTGATGGAGTTAGCAGAGGTAGCGAAATGGATGGTTTTGATTACAGAAAAGAACACAATCAACTTTGTTTCTGGACTTTGTGCTTGAGGTGGGGAGAAATGAAGCTTTGATTTGGGGGTTTGCTGATTAGATAGGTTTGTTGTTATAGAAGAGGCTAGTATATACGAGTATATACTGACACAGCCCAGGATGTCAGACTGTTGTGGTTAGTCGGCAGCAGGTGAAGACGGCTGAGGAGAGCGAGACTCAGATGAGGGGCCAGGACCATTAGGGAGTGGACTGCTGCCTTCAGATATTGTGGGGGCTGGCAGCAACGATGAGGAGGTTCCCGAGGAGCCTGTGCCAAGTGCATGTGCACACAGGATTGCTCATAGGAAAAAGCAGTTACAACAGCACGGGCGACTCGGGAGTAAGGCTGCAAGGTAATGGCCCTTCCTTCAAGAAGATAAAAGCCAGCTGTGAAACAAGCGTACTTTGCAAAAGGCAAAGACATTTTGAAACTACAGCCTCATGGACATTCCAGTATCCTGAGTTTATATTTGAAGATTCTTATTTTGCAAATTATTTCTTGTCTGTTATCAGTCTCACACAGTTTGGCAAGGCTTGTGCTTATCACAGCTAATTATTTTGTAAAAGCATTGCAAGGTTTTTGTTCCTTTTGAATTTGTGTTTGATTTATCGGAAAAGGACGTGGGTCAGAACACAGACCTGCCCCAGTCTGATATCTTAGGAAAGAAAAAGCTCTCAACTCCATCTGATTGAAGTGAAAGGTACTTTACTAAAAGATGCTGGTTGCAGTAAAGTCAGGTGGAATCTGAGTTTCTCATGCATCAATACAAAACTATTTCCTTCATTCTCTGTCCGTTCCCCCATGTCCATTTGTCCCCTCCCCCCATTCCTTTGATGGGAGGACACCAGTGAAATTTATTTATTATTTTATTTATTTATTATTTTATTTATATGCCGCCCTTCTCCAAAGACTCAGGGTGGCTTACAATGTGTTAAGCAATAGCCTTCCTACTTCTGTATATATTTTTTATACAGAGATGATATATGAAGTTTATAACAACAGAGTACCAGAATTGGAAGAGACCTCAAAGGGTCCAAGACATGGGTATGGTTAGTCTGGATAAAAGGGTTAGGCAGGTGATGTGATTAGATCAGATTAGATTAGATTAGAACAGAATAGAATTCAGAATAGAATATGATTCAGAATAGAATAGAGAATACAATAGAATAGATATTGGAATGAAGAATAGAATAGAATAGAATAGAATAGAATAGAATAGAATAGAATAAATAGGAATTGAATAGAGAATAAACAGAGTTGAAAGGGATTGCAGAGGTCTTCTAGTCCAACCCCCTGCTCAGCCCTATACCATTCCACACCAAGGGCTGTACAGTCTCTTCTTAGAAGCCTCCAGTGATGGAGCACCCACAATTTATGGTGGCAAGCTGTTCCACTGGTTAATTGTGCTCACTCTTAGGACATTTCTTCTTAGTCCCAGGTTTCTTCTCTCCTTGACTGGTTTCCACCCATTGCTTCCTGTCCTACATGATAGCCGTCTTGCATTATTTGAAGAGTGCCCCAACGAAGAAGGGGGTCAACCTATTCTCCAAAGCCCCAGAAGGCAGGACAAGAAGCAACAGATGTAAACTTAATCAAGGATAAAAGCAACCTGGAATTTAGGAGAAATTTCCTACCAGCGATGACAATTAACCAGTGGAACAGCTTGCCTCCAGAAACCATGGCTGCTCCATCACTGGAGGTTTTGAAGGACAGACACCTGTATGAAATGGTGTAGGTTCTCCAGCTGGAGCAGGCGTTTGGAATAGAAGACCTCCAAGATCCTTTCCAGCTCCATTCTGAATTGTCTTTTACTCTTTGAGCAGAAGATCCTATACCATTCTGGAGGGTAAAAATAATCTCAATTTTGATCACGTGGCCACAGGGTCGTAATTGTGAAAAATGGTCATAAGTCACATTTTTCAGTGCCGTTGGTCACTGGACGAACTTGTGACGACCCAGGGTGGGATACAAAACAAACAGAGTCACAGAAAACAGGTTGAAGCCCCTTTTATTCCTTCACTTTGCTTCCAAGTTCCGAATATCCTCCAGGGAAGACAAAAAACTCCCACACAAACAGTTACAAGAAGGAGGAGAAAAGCAACACAAACCAGGCAAGGTAAGTGCTGGAGGACGTCCACAGATAACAGAAAACATACTGAGAAGGATGCCAAACTCAGACAGGAACCATAGAGATATTTCCATGCTTTGTTTCCAGTGTTGTCCGTCCTCTTATTCAGTTGTCACAGCTGCAGCCCATGGAGAGGATCAAGGCCCTCTCCTCCTGAGTAGACCATGTCTCTTCCTTATCTTCTCCTCCCTGTGTGCCCTAGGATGGAGAGGGGACGGGCCTGGGTCCTCCTCTGACTGCCCAGCCAGCCTCTGCCCTTCCCCAGCCTCTGGAGCTACACTTCCACTCCGTATGGGCTGTTCCCCCTCTCCCTCTGAGTCAGTCTCCACCAGGGCCATGACACTACTGTTGTAAGCCGAGGAGTATTATACTTTTTAAAAAAATATGCTTATTACTTGCAATGACTTATTTCTGAGGCATGGATATCAAGTGGCAATCTGATGATATTTTTCTGATGTCATTGCAATCAATCTGTGTTTTAATTGCCTAGGCACTTTTACTCATAATACTACCCACAGTTTTTAAAACTGTTTGCAATCTGACTACGGAAGGTTTACAGTGCTTATTATCAATTTCCCCCATCCTGGAAGCCACGTGGCCAACAGGCTGACGGGAAGGAGGGGGAAACTCCGTCCTCCTCACCTGGAGTTCTTCTCCTCCCTTTCTTTCCCCTCTAACTTAGCACCGTTCCAGATCCGTCTCTCGTAGAGTTTTTTTAAAAAACTGGGACAGGCTGAGAACGGTGAATCATTTTCCTGGCTTCCCCGTGAAAAAAAGAAGAGAAAGAAAAAGCAAACCAGGAAGCCAAAACCGAATGCAAAATTCTCTCGGATGGGTGTGGTGGCTGGAAGCTGCTCCTAGGAAATGTTGCTTTTTCTCCGAGATGACAGGGAAATTTTTGGTCCTGGTTTGGCAGGAATGGGACCATTTTCCAGATCCCTCCATTAAAAACAAACCAAAATTCTCCATGGCTACCCTTTCCCCAACTAGGAGCCCACTGAAGATTGGACTACATCCCCCATCATCCTCCACTCACGAGTTGCATATTTTATTTATATTTATTTATTTATATATATATATGTGCTATTCAGCTTTGTTCGGGTATCTTCCCACGTCATTGTAGTTGTGCTTTTAAAGTTGTAGCAA
>JANHFN010094811.1:0-10145 GCA_032468175.1 Toxicocalamus goodenoughensis
GAGGGTGGGACGCATTCCCCAAACTGGACATTGCAGGCTTTCCTTCTGGGCTAACCAAAAAACACAACCCTTCCTACAAATTGAAAACTAGGAGTGGGACAATCATCCTTTCCTCCCCTGCTTAAGGAAGAGGGGTTGGGGGGCAACCAGGTCTCTCTTTTTCTCTTCCACCCCCTCCCCCAACTTCTGCCCCTGTCTCTTGTCACGTGGGTTGTGCAGCATTTCAGAACCGATGGCAAAAAATGAGGTTTTGCAATGGATCGAGGCGGTCAATCGCTGCAGGCTTTCTAAACCAGCTTTTTCCTGGGTGGGAAAAAAATTTTTTTTAAGAGGCGGCTGCTTTAATGAGCTGCAGGTGGCAGTTACGTTGCCTGCCTCCCAGGTGCAGATCCAAAACCTTGCATTGGTTTCTGACTATGTGGACTGAGGATTTAAAGGAGGGGAGGGGGGGGGGAAGGGATGAGAAACAGGAGCCCCCTCCTCTCTGAGCACAGTTAAAGTAGCCCACCTCCCCATCTTGGCAGGGTCTCTGCGAAAACAAAAAAAAAAGTTTTTAAAATGTTTAGAAAAACGCAAAGGGCCAGAAAGGAGGCTACATCTTCCTACTGGTGGGGCAGAACCACCCCTCCCATCATCCTCGGCAGGCAGTGACGACAGAGGCCGCTATCTCAATAGAGCAGGGGAGGGGTAGACAATTTTACAACCTGCAGGACTTCAACTCCCAGAATTCCTGAGCTGGCTGTGCTGAGGAATTCTGGGAGTTGAAGTCCACAAGGTTATAAAGTTTATATACCCATTTCAAGATGCCTAGAATCCATTCGGGGAGGGTTGAAAGCTCACTTCTGACTTGCATAAACCCATATTTTTAATCGGAAGGGGTGGGGCTCGTCTTAAAAGTCCCCATGCACACCCCCCCCCCCCCAAAAAAAATGGGGAATGCAAAGAGCTGGTGCCGCAGGCCCTGTGGCTTTGAATGGTCTTCCAAGGAGTCTCGTTTCTCTCTTAACCCATCACCAGCTACAACCTGCCAAGTGAGCATAAATTGGGGAGGGGAAAAATATATGTGGTTTTAGAAAACTGGGGAGGGGGAGATGCAATGAGGAGCGGGCAGCCGGCAGGCCCTCCATTTCCACATTCACCAGGCCAAAAGTGACAAAAAAAAGCCACACAACTGTGATGAAAAATATCGTTGTGGTTTCCATGTTTGTCTCTCTTTGAAGTGTCTAGATTTGTGTGTTTTTTGCACTGTTCCTATTCTTGGTTGGAACAGCCTGATCTCTTATTTTTTATTCTGAATACTGCCAGCGGCAAGATTTTACAGACCCTTTGGAAATGCCCAGGATTGGGGTACGGGTAGTCCTCGACTTATAACCGTGTAGTGACTGCTCAAATTGACAACAGCGCTGGGGGAGGAAAAAGCAGCTTATGACCAGTTTTCACATTTTGCGACTGTTTGCAAGCATCCCCGGGGACAAAATTTGGGCGCTTGGGCCAAGTCAGATTTGCTTTGGGACGATAGGATTCACTTAACAGCTACAAAAGTTCACTTAACTGTAGCCAAAAGAAAAAAAAAAGTCAACTCACTTTAACAACGGTCTCGTATAGTGTTTGGCTCGATTGTGGTTGTAAGGCTACCTGTAATGGGGGGAAATATTGATTAGGATGAGACTGGGAATGTGTGGAACAAGCTTATCTTTTGCTGCAGAAGCTTGGAAGGGGTCTGGCAAAGAAAGGGAGAGAAATTGAATAGATTTAGGGCGGAGGTCTCCAAACTTGGCAACTTTAAGACTTGTGGACGTCAACTCCCAGACATTCGGAACCAAGCTAATTTCTTGCTTTTGTTATGCATGTCCTTACTTAGAAGGACCACCAGGAGGCGGTGTGAGATTATATAAGACAAAACCAAGTCACATACTGCCTCCTGGTGGTCACTTGCCAATTGCAATTGAGGCTAGCAAGCCTGTTACGAAGCAACAATCATAGAATGAATTTAAAAAAAAGATGCTGGCTGGGGAACTCTGGGAGTTGGAAGTCCAGAAATCTTAAAAGTTATCAAGTTTGAGGACCCCGGATTTAGGGGGTTAAAAGCAAGGAAACAAGCCTGATCAGGGTTTCCTTTTTTCCTTTAAAAAATAAAAAGAGCCGATGCAGGAAACGACAGCTAAATTGGGAAACACGGATTCCGTTTCCGAAAAAGACGACTCAGAAAAATAAAACCAATGAAAACACACCTTTCAATGCACACGCAAAGCTTAATGGCTGATTTTGTATCTGCATGTGTGTGTGTGTACACACACACCGGCCTCCGGAAACCTGTGCTCCTGGCTTTGCTTCCATGATCCCTGATCCGAGCAACACCCCCTTCCGTGTAGCAGTTGTGACGGTGTTGGGTAGCAAGTCCAATTTCTCCTCTATTTCTCTCTTTTTAGACTATTTTGTACTTAAAACAATACTGCCTCTCGCCGTTCGGTTCCTCCTTCTGCCTTGCTGTTTCTCTTCTCACTGGACCTTGCTTTTGTTATTTATTGGGCCTGTCTGTAAAAGGCTTCCCTTAATTTATTAAATGTCATTTCTGCTTTTGTAATGAGCGTCTCTTTTGAAGGGGGGGGGGCAGGGGGGAAGGGCTCCCAGGTCCCCCACACGCCCCAAATGGTCCGTTTTAACTCAATTGCCTCCATCCAAGCATCTCCAGGACAGGAAACAAGAGTCTGATAAAACAACATTCACAACATTCAGCGCTATTCTGACTTCTCTTCCATCCGTTGGCAACGTCCAAATATTTGACAAGGCTTTGGGTGTGTGTTTGTCTTGTGTTGCATGTGCGAGATTCAGCAGTGGGATCCTACCTGTTCCACTACTGGTTTGGTGATGCCAATCAGCTGGGAGGATAAATAAAAGGGGTGAACGGGAGGGCCGATTCTGCGCTTTTCTTTTTTTTATTACCGGTTCGTCTGAACCGGGCCAAACCGGGTAGTGTACCACCACTGGAAAGATTTAATTCGCCCTAGGACAGTGATGGTCAACTTTTTTGGCACCAAGTGCCCAAACCGGAACAGACGTGCATGCCGGAATGCCAGAAACTCAAAAGACCAGCTGCCTGGTATGTGCATGCCTTTTGGGGGGCTGTTTTTTTGCTGTTTTGGGACCTGTTTTGGGATGCTTTCAGGCTGTTTTTCGGGTGCTCCAACACCCACGAAGACCAGCTGGCCAGCATGCATGCCCACAGAGAGGGCTCTGCACACCAGAAACCAGAAGAGCACTTGGTGATGGCGCACGTGCTTTTAGAGAGGGCTCCGCGCGACACCTCTGGCACGCGTCACAGCCCTAGGAGAACTGCTAATTCCACTTTTATGTAGCATGCGTGACAATGCAGGCAGGCAGAAAACATGCATCTTGCATCATAGGTGCTCCCTATCTGTTTTTGGGGGATCAGACCACAGAAGCAAATATATCTGAGAATTCAAATTATGCAGAGAAGTCCTCTCTAGGATTTGGTCCTCTCTCCTCTCCCTGGCTCCTTTTACAAGTCAAAGGCACCCTCAAGTGGTGGATTCTGAAACTGCATGCCATCCCAAAAAGGGGTGCGGGGGTGGGGGGAGAGAGAAAAATAAGATTTTTCAGTGGTTTTATTGTAAATCAGCAGCAGCACTAACGATCCTTTTCCCTGGAATATAGGAGAGGACACCAGTTGTTCTTCCTCTACCTTTTAAAGATTCAACTCCGTTATATAAACCTGCTTTCCTTTATTACAGCAAGAACGTCCGTCCACTTTTGAATAAAGGGGGGGAAAAAAATAAATCTCGCTTGGCTTCCTGACTTGCACCTGTTGAACTGACACCTGGATAAATAAAGGCACAAACGGAGAGACTGCTGCTTCTTCACACGCTGGTTTTCAAAGCCAGGCTTTGCTTACGCCTGGACACACCCCGGCGATGGTGGGCCAGTTGCAAAACCGTAAAAGCAGACGAAGGGATTTTGTTCAGCAGAGTTTATGGGCCTGGCCACCACAGGATTCTAACAAAAGATAAATTCTCCCCCTTTTTCCCCCCTTCAGGAGCAACAAGTGAAACGGTAACCGGAACACAAAATGTATATCGATAGAAAGGAGAACCGCTTGTAGAACATAAAATATAATTTTACTGCTCCCTGTGGTTTATGAATCTGTTTGAAAGGCCCAGGTTGATATTTGGTTAAATCAGGGAACCAAAGCACGGGGTCCCTTTAACCGCAGAAACACAGTGCTGCTGGCGATGAAAATGATATCCCAGCTGCAAAAGGCAGTCCCAGCAATGACTCCATCTTATTTCTTCCTGCAGCTTTTGTGCAGACAGACATAAAAAAAAAATGATAACGATAATAAAAAAAGGCAAAAGGGTCTGACTGCAACTCAAAAAAAGATTTCCCCCTGAGTTTTTTCTTTCCTTTTTTTTTTTAATGAACCGACCCTGAAATAAGGGGAAGGCGGTGGCAAAACTCTCTCATCTCGACTTGCGGATTTAGCGGCGACTCCCGTTCTCCGTTTTCCCTTCTCTCGCGGTGTGGAATTTTGCCGGTGAGAAGGAGGAAAAAAAGAAAGAAAGAAACAAAGCCAGGGGCCAGAGCTGCTTCTGCTTAGGACGGAAAAGCAAAGTTGAAAATAGAAACAAATAATAATAATAAAAAAATAAGAATTAAGACTTGGAAAAAACAGCGGCAGAGTTAGCTCAGAATCTGTTCTGTCCTCCAGCAAAAGGAGATTAGGAGTGATTAGTGTCGAGGCGGAGCTTTCCGAGGAGGGGTGGAGCCTCCTCTCCAGCTCTGCCCCCCTGGGCGCCTGCCTGGTCCACCCAAATTTGGTCTCCTTTAACCCTTTCTCGCGGCTCCCCGAGTCAAGTGGGATTGGAGAGCCCCCCTCACTTCTTTGGGGCCTGGACGGAGGGCTGGCACCGGTTCTCCCAGACTTCGCGGATGGTACGCCGGACTTCGCGGGGCATCTGGAGCGTCTCGGCGTGGCACTGGAGGATGTGCTGCTTGACAGTGGCCAGGCAGATGCGTCGCAAGGGGTACTCGCAAACCATGCACACCAGGTGGCCGGTGGCGTCGTCGAAGTCCACCAGGAACCGCGCCCGCCACCTGGGGTTGAAGCCTTTCTCCAGGGCGGTGGAGGCCTCCTTGCCAGCAGGGCCCCCCTGTCGGGCCGCTCCCCGAACTGCCGCACAGTCTTTGGGGCGGCTGTCGGCGGAGCTGCCCAGCGGGCAACGGGGGGAGAGGGTGTCCTGGCTTGGGTGGAGGTGGCTGGCAGCGTCCCTGGAGTGAAGCCGCAACAGGGAAACGGAGCAGTCGCGATCTGGGGAAGAGAGGCAAGGGCGCGCGTCATCGGTCAGGCAATCCTCATCTTACAACCGCCCTGTTTAGTGACCGGGGTTACAACAGCACTGTGGGAAAAGGGACTCATGGCCGGGGTTTTTTTTGCACTTATGACTGTTGCACACACACACACACACACACACACACACGTCGTCACGTGATCAGAAGTCGGACGCTTGGCCACAGATTCATACTTACGACGGTTGCAGTGTCCAAGGCTCACATGATCTTCTTTTGTGACAAAGCCAGTGGGGAAGCCAGATTCACTTAAGAACCGGCTTACTAACTTATCAACTGCCTTAACTTAACAACTGTGGGGGCAGAACTCACTTAACAAATGTCTCATCTAGTGACTGAAGTTTTGGGCCCACGAACAGATAAGCCTTTTTTGTCTTGAGCAAGAGGGGCTGGACTAGAAGACCTCTTGGAGGTCCCTTCCAACTCTGTTAATTCTGTTCTGTCTCTGCCCATCTAACTGGTCAAGCCATGGAAAGCAAACGTCAAAACCAAGGAAAGCCAATTCTGAAAATGACTTTAAACTGGAAGTACCGATATACACGCCCACAGAATGACCAGCCGGTCGGGAATGATCCCTCGCGATTCACCTGGCCCCGGCATGGGGCTGGAACTGTGCCCATTCTTCTTTTTATTACTGTTTTAATCTGGCATAATTTAGACAAACGATCTCCCCCCTTTCTGGTTCCTGCACTGCTGACCTGAGAGGGGTTCAACCAAGGGGCCTGCAATTTGTCAGCTTTCCAGCATTTCCCTGCTGATTAATGTACGGATGGGATAAGCGTGGCGCTTCTTAGTGCACCCTTTAAAACAGGGGTCTCCAAACTTGGCAACTTGAAGACTTGTGGACTTCCTCAAGTTGCCAAGTTTGAAGATCCCCTGCTTTAAAGGATCTCAGGACAACCCAGAAAAGCAAGGGGAGAAGGGGAGAGAAGGGGTCAGCCTCTTTTCCAAAGCACTTTTGGAGGCAGGACGAGAAGCAACGGATGGAAACTAAATCAAGAAGCAACCTGGAACTCAGGAGAAACTTCCTAACAGTGAGGGTGATTAACCGGTGGAACTGCTTGCCACCAGAGGTTGTGGGTGCTCCATCACTGGAGGTTTTCAAGAAGAGACTGGACAGCCATTTGTTTAAAAACGGAACACTGTCTCTTGCTTGAGCAAGAGGGGGCTGGACTAGAAGACCTCCAAGATCCCTTCCAACTCTATTATTCTCTTAGCAATGGCTGCCGTTCTATGCAGCCTCTAAGGACGAACAACCAGGCAGCGAAATATTTGTGTGAATTTCCCAGAATGCTGAAGCCTCCGTGAGACAGCTGGATAGGCAGTTCTGGCCGGATCCAGCTGCGGTGTGTTTCAGGTTCCTATAATTTTAACAGGAAGTGATCACATTTCCAAAATCTGTCCCCAAGGACGGAATTGGCGCACAAGGATGGCCAGGAACCCAGCGAAGTAGAGTCAAATTGTTGGCTTATCTCCACTTCCCCCTTGGATATGGAGGCTAATTTCTGCTCGATAAACCATCATTCTTTGCAAACATTCCCAGTTCCTGTGCAATTGATGCTTCCCCTCCCCCCTAAAACAATGAGGACTAGTGACTTTAAAAAAAAAAATAGATGAAGGAGAGAAACAGGCACATGTTCTTAATTGGTTCCAAAACCCACACGGATCAATGGACAACACAGAAATCTCCTTTCCTTGGAAGGGACAGGAATCTTTTACCGGACAATATTAGTGACCTCTGGCAGAGGGAAACCCACTGCTGATCCCTCCCCGCCCAATGAAACGCAACCTGACGTCAAACAAAGATCCGACATTCGAGAGAAACGAAGATTCATGCTTACCCACGTTTTTTTTCCTTGTGTTGGCCTTCGCTCCGGGGCCTTGCGATGGTTCTACAACCCAAACACACCACACTGGTCAATTGTGGGGTATGCACCATCCAAATACTCAGCTTCCTGTCCTGTCTTCCCCATCCCCACCCCCAGGCAAGTAGCTTTCTGCAACTTTGAGGAGCAAATTATCAAGCCAAACACCAAAAGAAGGCAGCGTCTTTGGTTACAAGCAGTCCTCCACTTACGACCGTTTGTTTAGAAGCCGTTTGCAGTCACTCTGGTACTTGAAAAAAAATGTGTATGTGTGTGTGTGCATATATGTGTGTGTGTGTGTGTGTGTGTGTGTGTGTCTCCCAATCCAATTCAGCTGGAGACTGAATAGAGGTAGTCCTCGACTTACAACAGTTCCTTTAGTGACAAAGTTACAATGGCACTGAAAAAAGTAACCGATGACCCTTTTTCACACTTAATGACCGTTGCAGCATCCCCACTGAGTTTCGTGTTTAAATAATAATAGTAATTGATCAATAATAGCTGTGATACATTTTTAAAAGTTCAGTTGACTGAGTTTCATGTTTAAATAATAATAATTGATCAATAGTTGTGATACATTTTTAAAAGTTCAGTTGACTGAGTTTCGTGTTTAAATAATAATTGATCAATAATAGTTTTGATACATTTTTAAAAGTTCAGTTGACTGAGTTTCATGTTTAAATAATAATAGTAATAATAATAATACCAATAAAAGGGGGAATAAAGAAGAAGAATAAATAGCAAAGGAAAAATGGGACAAAACGAAGAGCTAAGAAAACAATTCTCTGGAACAGAAAGGGGAGGCAACCACTCCGTCTAAACAATGTCTTTTTAACGTAAAAATAAAATAAAATAAAAACAAAACAAAAGGGAAGAGGTTTTCCACGCCAGAATTGCCGAGTTATCAGGGCAAGATACTGGAGATTGCCGACTGACCTTGGCCTGGTACATCAGTTGTAGATTAAAAACCTCCTGATTTGTGCCAAGCCCAGGACAGTGGCAATATTTCCAGAGTCTTTATAAAAATAAAAAAAGCAAGATTTGCACCACTAGTTTTGAGAGTTTCCACACCCACCTGGCTGAGAACGGCAGTACAGCTTCAGGGTGAATCCAGCGGGGAAGGAGCCATCGGTGAAAATCCGGATCTCAGCCGGAGCCGAACTGGGAAGGCCGCATTCCGAAAGCCACTCTTTTCCTTGGGAGCAAAAACCAAAAAATAAATAAAAAATAAAAACCAAGTGGGAGAAGTTACATTAATGCCTTTATTCCGATTGTCACCGCATCTAAAGCCGACGAGAGTCCTAAGAGTGGGAGGGCTGCTAAGGGTGCTAGCCTGGCCTACTGATGGGAGATGCAGACTTACAGCAGTTTGTTTCGTGGCCGTTCGAAATTATGGCATGGAAGAGACCGACGACCGTTTGTCACACTTTAAAACCTTTGGTTGTGTGATGAAAATGCAGAGAGGCTTGGCAACTGACTCCTAGTTATGATGGTTGTAGTGTCCCCTTTTGTCTGACAAGCCAAGGGGGAAGCCGGTTTCATTTAACAACCGTTGTTAACTTCACAACTGCCCTGGTTCACTTAACAACCATGGCAAGAAAGGTCGTTAAAATGGGGGCAAAACGTACTCAATGATTGTTTCACTTAGCAACAGAAATGTTGGGCTTAATTGTGGTCGTAAGTCGAGGGTTGCCTGTATTTAATCTGGCATGGCAGGATGTAAATCTAATCGGCACAGATTTTATTAGTTATTATTTCATTCTATTATTTTGTAACTAGATACTCCTTTGAGTATTTCTTAATTGTACTGGCTTTTGTGATAAATAGGGTCTCCTGCTTGGGCGGGTTGGACTAGATGACCTACAAGGTCCCTTCCAACTCTGTTAATCTGTTAAAATAATAAGCCTTGTGACCTCTCCAGCTGCTCTAATCCAATCAAAGTTACAATTTCATTCAAGCCCTGAATTACGTTTCCAAGCAGCATTAAAAATCAACGGAGGGCATTTTTCGTGGCTTCCTCCAGGACCTTGAGGACTAGAAACACTAACAGGCAGGGCAGGGAGTTCAAAAAAAAGCAGAAAAGGGATTGTGAACTGCACACAGAAAGAAAAGCTAACTTGAGTATGAAGCATCACCAAGTCGTGGGACTGGAGATACATCTGGCAAAGAAACACCCAAGTCTCTATTTCGTACAAAATATAGTGCTTATTTGACAAAACGTCTCTCGCTTGAAAGTTAGGCAAACAAAGCAAAACTTTCATTTTTTGATCCAAGTCCAAAATTGCCATCTCTATAGAATCACATCCTCCTCCAATTTGGGCAGCTTTCAAGCTTCCCTTTGCTTTACCTGAGGGCTAGAAACCTGAGTTTTGAAAGGCTGGAGGAACACCTCCTGAGTTTGTTGAACAAACCCTTCGTTTTGGCATTAAAACACAACTCAGCACCAGAGGTGGGATTCAGCCGGTTCTAAAGAACCGGTAGCGGAAATTTTTGAGTAGTTGGGAGAACCGGCCAATCCCGCCTCTGACTGGCCCCGCCAACCCCATCTCTTCTCCGCCTCCCATTGAGTCCCAGTTGATCGGCTGGGTCTCCTTTGGTTGCCTTGCACAGGAGAACGGAGCTGGAAAGCAGGTTAGTGAGGTGGGGAGGGGGAATTTTGCAATAACCTTCCCCTGCCACACCCACCAGGCCACGCCCACCAAGCCACACACCATGCCCGCAAAGCCACACCCACAAAACACCACGCCCATCAAGCCACATTTGATTGGCTGGGTCTTCTTTGGTTGCCCTACACAGGAGAAAGGAGATGGAAAGCAGGCTGGTGAGGAGGGAATGGGGATTTTGCAGTATCCTTCCCCTGCCACATTCACCAAGCCACAGCATGCCCACTAAGCGAAGCCACGCCCACCAAGCCAC
>JANHFN010095142.1:0-10137 GCA_032468175.1 Toxicocalamus goodenoughensis
TAGATAGATAGATAGATAGATAGATAGATAGATAGATAGATAGATAGATAGATAGATATAGATTAGATATAGATATATTAAATATACAAAATATATAAAATAGAAATATATATAGAATGAAATTATCCAAGCCCAGTAAATTCAAAGGAGGAATAAATACTTCAAGGGGAGGGGTATAAAATATCTTAATATCTTACTGTCACCTTAATATCTTAATATCTTACTATTAAATAATAATGAATACTTAAATACCTAAATAGTTAACTCTATTCAAATTTTAAAGACAATAGTAGAGACAGCCAAAATAGAAAATATTTATGCAGCTTATTTTGTATCGATTTTGTTCCGTTCTCAGTTCTATTAATCACTCCAGTGATACAATTTACTGATGTCTGCTACTTTCAATGGCCACCTCCAAAGTCTGCACTGTCACTCCTTAAAGTTTCTTAAAGTTCTGTCCAAGTCCCAAGTCCCTTTCTCAAGTGGAACAGATTCAATAGTCTCGCTTCAAGCAGTTGATGACAGAGGGCTCCTTCCAGTAATATCCCCTTGTCTCTCCTTGATTTTCTTTTTTAAAGTTGTATTTCCACTATTTCTCAGTGTTGGGGGTAGAAAACTAGATCACTGCTGCTACTTTCCACCTTCACCACTTTCACTCTGGGTTTCAGTAATACAAGCAGTTCTTCTTCCCACTATACTCCAGTTATAATCCAAAAGATGTTTCTTGTACCGATAGCTTGCCCGATCTCAGCTTGCTATCTCCTCGTTGCTTCCTTTCTTTGCTGGTTCATCGCATCGTCGGGTCTGCCTGCGCCAGGCTGACTTCTTTCACCTCGGACTTTGGGCTCTCTTCTTCATGGCCTCGGGATCGCAACTCCCAATTGGGCTCCAAGAGTCTCTCCTCACTTTGGTGATCCCTCCAGGATCCAATCGCACCATGAACAGCTATCCAAAGGCAAAAAAACCCAATGCAGGGGAGCAGGACAGAGTTTTCCTGCACTGCTACAATGCGACGTCACCGGAAGTCCTGAGCTCTGCTTTTCATCCGAGTATGAATGAGGCCATGGAACGAATGAACACCATGGTGGAGCAGTATTTCAGGTGCTACATGGACTATTAATAAGACAATTGGCCAGATTTTCTACCATTCACAGAAGTAGTGTACAACAATGCAGTCCACAGCCACATAGGATCAACCCCTTTCCAAATCACCAGTGGGATGGACTTCATGCCCATGTCTGAGTTACCCTGAGAGCCTCCATCCTCAATGACCTTAACCGAGTGGATGGACTCACTAAAACAGGGCTAAGCAAGCCCTTACCGAAGCCACAGAGAAATACAAATGCCAGGCAAACACCAATCTCATCAAGCTTTCTTTAAAGTGGGAGACTGGGTCTACCTGTCCACTAAGTACCTTAGGCTAAAATTACCTACAAAGAAATTAGGTCTGAAATTCCTAGGACCATTCCCCATAGTGAAAGTAATAAACCTAGTAATGGTACAGCTAAACTTTCTGCATTTGTAAGGGAAGATGCATCCAGTGTTCCATACAGCTTATTGAAACTAGCTGCTAGCTCACAGATAAGGCCAAGAGATCAACCCGCTCCCAGGTCAATTGTAGTACAAGGGGAAACCCATTATGAAGTGAAAAAAATTTTGGACTCTAGATTACATAGAAGTCATTTACAATGTTTAATCCATTGGAAGAGGTACCCTTTGTTTGAAGCCACCTGGGTGAAAAGCTGGGATATGAAAGCAGATAGATTGCTGAAGCAGTTTCCCTGATAAGCCAAAGGGCCCCCCAGAGGGGAAGAGGTGGTTAGAGAGCTTTAGATCCTGGTCCCTAACCTCCTGTCACTTGTTTCCTTTCAGGACGTTCTTGTCACTTTAGGGGAGGTAGCCTATCAGCCCTGGATCCATTTTGGGAAGGACTTTACAGGGATTGTGACAGTGGGGGATGGGCAAGCTGTGGGAATGGGAGTGTAGCAAAGGGAGTATAGTCACAACAACATTCTTTCACATGAGACCAAGGATGGGCTGCTGGCATCTGGAGGAGAATGACCGACCTTTGGTGATAGCTGAGCAAGGAGATTGATTGGGTCATGTGATGTGAATGTCACTGGACAGGGCAGTGTGTGAGTTTTAATTTGGATGGGGAGAAAATGTGGGATTTCAGATTTGGGTTTTCCCCAGATGTGCCAATATGACTTCTCTAATAAACTTTGATGGACTTTGTCTCGGAGTTCTGAATTGTAGTGAAGGTTAACTTGGAACGCTGACAGTCTGATGTACAAAGTGCTAGTTCAGTTCCCCTGAGGAGTGAGTTGCTTGTTAGACAAGATACAGCCTTTTTTTCTTAAGGAAGTCTGGTCTACTTTTTTTTCCTGCAATTGTTATACTTGATGATGTTCCTTCTCCGGGTATCTGCATTTGTCCTTCCAAGGGGAGAGTATGAAACTGTTCAGTTCCAGTGGGGCTGGACTAGACTGGACTAGGCTTGATTTGTTTCCTTCATTGAGTGACATGTTGCCATTGGTCTACCTTTAAAGGTTCATTCTTATGTTAGTTAATTGTTCAATATGGTGTTCAATTTGGTTGCAATCTTTTCCCTTTAATTTGAGTTTCTCATTTTGTTGTTTAAGTTTCAGAGTGGCTAGACTTGTCTCTAATCCCTTTTCTTTTTCCTCTATTGTTTGTTCCTTACTGTGTTAAGTATTATAGGAACTGAACAGACTATGGTTATATAGGGCAACTGAACTGCCTGTCCCTGGATATATTTTCAGAAGAGAAACAGTCAGGAGAAAGTAACAAACATCAAACTAAAAAAAGAAACAATGATCACTTACCATAGTTTTTCTATTTTACAGTCTGGGTGTTGAAGCCCCTCACACAGCCTCTTCACCTTTTTGACTCTTAAAACCTCGATCCACAACCATAACGTTCTCAATTTCTGGTTTTTCCTGAGTACTTCTGCAAGATCCATGCTGCCAAGTTTAGTCATGTATTTTCCAAAAAGCCTGCATATATGAACCCCCCCAAAATTACTATTATTTCTTGGGAAATAAACATAAACTATAGCCTTGAAGGAACTGAAGAGAATATTGAGAATATAGTTATTTGCTGATAATGGAACTGTCTCTCCCATTTTAATAATTAAAATTTTCAATGTAGATTAGTAACTACCTGACAAGTCAATATTAATATTACAGCAGATTCCCAAAACCGTTAAGTATAAGAAAGTTTCAAAGATAGCAATAGCAATAGCAGTTAGATTTATATACCACAGAGCTTTACAGCCCTCTCTAAGTGGTTTACAGAGTCAATATATTGCCCCCAACAATCTGGGTCCTCATTTTACCAACCTCAGAAGGATGGAATGCTGAGAACGTTGAGCTTAATGAGATTCGAACTGCCAAATTGTAGGCAGCCAACTAGACGTAGCCTGCAGTATTACATTCTAATCATTCCACCACCATGGCTCTTCTACAGATCTTTATTGTATTAAAGGAAGCTAGTAAACAATTGCAGAGAAAGTCCAGGAAGTATTAACAAGGTGATATTATTCACTCAAATAATGAAGAAAGGATGAACAAAGGCTACAGATCAGTGGTGGGATTCAAATTATTTTACTTCCAGTTCTGTGGGCATGGCAGGGGAAGGATACTGTAAAATCTCCATTCCCTCCCCACCCCACTAACCTGCTTTTCAGCTCCGTTTCCTGTGCAGGGCAACAAAAGAAGACCCAGTTGGGACTTGGGAGGCAGAGAATAGATGAGGGTGGGGCCAGTCAGAGGTGGTATTTGCTGGTTCTCCAAACTACTCATAATTTCTGCTACTGGTTCTCCAGAACTAGTCAGAATCTGCTGAATACCACCTCTGCTACAGATCTGTACCTCTGTAGAGTCTAGTTGCAAAAAAATTTTTAACAGAATAATTGCTGTCATGTCTACAAATTGCTTAATGAAGATGTCAGGCTTATCCTAGCTTGGACGCTTAAGAAAGAAAGAGCCTTTACTCCATTTGTAGCAAAGTGTATACTTTTACTAAAGCCAAATGGTTACAGCATAAGCAAAGCTGGAGCTAACTATTCCTGCATAAATCCTGATTTTTCCCTTTCTCCCGGACCCTTCCCTTGATTATTCATAAATCTTCCCTAGTTTTCAGGACTTCTGGTTGGACTTCCTCACCAACAGACCAAAATCCATGATCGTCCATAGTTTCGGTTCGTGCTCTGCCATCGGAGGGCCCCAGTCATCCTGATTTGGGGGCAGAGCTACCCCATAGAGTGGCAAAGAAGGGGGAGACTGCCAGCTGGGTCAAGGGGAGCCGCATCTCCCCTCCTTGGCTTGGCAAACACTCTCCTCCAAAGACGGCTGTAGCAGTGGTCAAGATGGCCATCCTGAAGAGGAAGAGCTGACTGGGATAAGAGTGTGCAGGAGCGATGACGAAGAGGACAGCTTGAATGATCGGGCTAATCAGGTGCAACATCTAAATAAAAGGTACAACGGAATTAAATACTTAAGGATCTTTAAGAGAGACATTTAAAGTGGCAACAGAGAAGTGAAGAAAAAAGAGGGAAATTTGACAGCTGAAACTTTGTACTTTGTAAGATAAGTCTACAGATGATATTTGTTTAAATTGGTAGATATACTATCCTGACACTAAATAGCCAAATCTAAAGCTGAACTGAACACGTCAAAGGAAAAAATAAAGAATTTTGAATTTTAAAAGCCATTAAAGAGAAAAAGCTGGGAGGGGGAGGGTGAAATTTCAACATAGCAGAGCACTTGATTCACTTAAAGGACTGATACAAAGTAAGTGAAACCTTACTACAATAAAATATAGTCCCTGGAAAGTGAAAGTGAAGTATTGAAGTTTGAAACAAAGAAAGAAGCAAGAAGAAATTGTTCTGGGACGCTTTGGTGACCTTGGAATACATAAAAAATTTGGATATTAGATTACTTGATGAACTAATCAAAATTAACTCTTGGAAATAACTTTTAGACATTGATTGAATTAAATTACTGGACAGAAGTGTTTAAAGATGGCAGAACTTTTTCTGGAATTAAAAATACAACTAAGAAACATGAAAGAAAAGCTGCAAGAAAAAGGGAAATTGCTTGGCTTTGCTCTACAATTTTTAGAAATTGTAGAAATTTACCGGTCTCAGAGTATGAAGAACAACAAGGAGTACCAGAAGAAGAGGAAGAGCTGAATGAAGAAGAGGCCATCTTTAACAAACAAGTGGAGCAACAAGGGTTAAAGGGAAAAGGGAAAAGAATGGGAATTAAGAATTGGAGATTTGCGAAGGTAATCAAAAAAGGGAATAGTTTGAAAATCAAACAAAATACAAGGAAACAGCAGAAAGGAGAATTACTGAAGGAAGCTTTAAAGAGGGGGATAAAAACTGGAGTAATGGAGCAGAAAAATAAAGGGGAAAAGAAATAATAAGAAACAGAATCAGGAAGTAAAGAAATATGGAAATAGAACAAAAATGAAAAGAAATTGTTTAAACACACAAAGATAATGGTTAACTAAGAATTAAGAGAGAGGATTCTGCAAGGTGATAAAGGGTAGGATAAATTTGTTAGAAATAATAAACTATTTAGAAAGTAGGAAAATATAGATTATTAAAATGGAAGATTGGAACTGATATTGTTTGATACTGGATTGCTCATTATCTGTTAAATTAAATATAGAGATAAATGGAATAAATGTGAAAGAAAGAGAAAACATGAGAAATTTATTAGCTATGTTTGATTAACATATGGAATAAAATTGAAATGAATTATGAGGATTGTTGTAAAGGGACTATAATTAGAGATAAATGGAATGAGGTGAAAAAAGAGAAGTGATGATATGTTTATTAATTATACTCAATGAATCACAGAATACAGTTGAAATGAACTATAAGAATGGTTGTAATGAGATTAATATCAATTTCTATGATGAATTGAACAGATTAATCTTTCTTTTTGAAATTAGAAATGTATTTAAGGTAATTCAAGGGGAAAGTACCATGCAGAATCTGACTGAAAAGCTATATATGTTATGCAGTTGTTAGGAGATGATTGTTATAAATGTTTAAGGTGATACTTAAAAGTTGAATACTTAATGGGATTTGAAAGAGAATTAATTATAAGCTATAGGGGTGGCACATTCTAATTGGCGATTATAGGGGAAATATTTGTTTTGTAACATTTGAAATGAAGTGGATTTTTTTGGAAATGATGAAATAAGAATATGCGATGAAATTGTAAACAGGACAGATAAAAGTATAGGTATAATTAATATGAAAATATGAGAACTCTTTAAACGGAAAAGAAATAGGTTAAGAAATGAATAGAAAATCTATAAAGTAAGCCTGAGGGAAATGATAGAGAATATACAAAGTAGTGGTAAGATATGTAATTAAATATGAAAGATGAATATGTAATTAAAGCAGAGGTGGTATTCAGCCAGTTCTTGCCAGTTCTGGAGAACCAGTAGTGGAAATTTTGAGTGGTTTAGAGAACTGGCAAATACCACCTCTGACTGGCCCCACCCCATCTATTCTCTGCTTCCTGAGTCACAGCTAATTGGCTGGATCTTCTTTGGTTTCCCTGCACAGGAGAAAGGAGCTGGAAAGTAGGTTAGTGGGGTGGGGAGGGAATGGGGATTTTGCACTAACCTTCCCCCAAGAATGGGGTTAGAATGGGGATTTTACAGTATCCTTCCCCTGACAGGCCCAAGCCACGCCCACCAAGCCACGCCCACAGAACGGGTAGTAAAAAAATTGAATCCCACCACTGAATTAAAGCTATGTCTATATGGAGATGTGAAAACCTGGAATCATGCTGTTTGCTAAACAAAGATGTTTTTTTCTTTTGTTTTGTGAAAATTGAAATAAAATTTTATTTTACAAAAATCTTCCCTAGTTATCAAATTAAGTGTTTGTGTCAGAGTCTTATAGTTTGGTGCCTCTTTGGTAAACTTCCATTTTCACACCTGGATCTGCCGATCTGTTCCACCAGTTTATTTCAGAATGACACCTCTGGTTCCTGTCATCCTGTCAATCCCCTTCCCTGTATTTCCATCCTCCCTCCTCCCTGCATATATGGCAGAATGCCAGTGTAGCAAAGTAGGCTGAATTGATTTCTATGGCAAACCTGACAGAAGAGTTACTGAGTGTATTTCTCCAGGAACAATCTCAGAAAAAAAAGTAGCCCTTCAGGCAGATTCTCAGCACTTAACAGCTAAGAAAGCATCTTTGGAATCAGAAGAGGCACAGCTCTTAAATCTCCTAGTAAATCTTTTGACTATAATCCTGGATAGAATTCTATCTCAGAAAACCCAAGGAAGTGAAGATAATGTGGTTACACATCAGAACTTTTCTGCCTTTCCTTAAATACTTTTCCAGAAAGTATTCAAGAGAAAGTTATGTACATCAAACTAAAAAGGAAACATAATTGCTCACCGGAGTTCTTCTACTTTACAGTCTGGATGTTGTAGCCCCTCACATACCCTTTGGAATGCTTCTTTAGTTGGATACTTTAGCACCAACAATAATTCTTTTATTTTCCAAAATACGCCTGCAATATGCCTGCTGCAGGATTCAGTCATGGCCTCTCCACTAAGCCTATAAAAAAGATTCAAAACAATTAAAATTATTTCTTAAGAAACAAGCATGAGCTACACTGTTATAGGAACTGAAGAGAATATTACGTACGGCAACTGAACTGCCTCTCCCTGGAACCAGTTCTGGAGAACCGGTAGCAGAAATATTGAGTAGTTCAGAGAACCGGCCAATACCACCTCTCACTGGAGGTTTTACAGTATCCTTCCCCTGTCACACCCACAAAGCCATGCCCACCAATAATCACTTACCATAGTTTTTCTACTTTACAGTCTGGGTGTTGAAGTCCCTTACACAGCATCTCCATCTCTCTGTCACTTATATTGTCGAGATACAACTTTAACTCTTTTAATCTCTTGTTTGTCCTGAATACTTCTACAAGATGCGTGCTGATCATGGCCTCTCCACTAGCCTGAAACCTGCAGTTATGAATCCCAAAAGTTACAATTATTTATTGGAAAAGAAACATAGACATAAACATTCAGTTCTTCAAGGAACTGAAGAGAATATGGATTTTTCCTGATACAATAGAATTGTTTCTCCGATAATACATTTCCAAAACATAAGCAGATACTTTTACTTTTGGAACAATGACAAACATTGATGAGATCAGTATCAGCACTAATATTGTGAGTTTTATGGAGAATTTTGTTAAGATGATATAAATCTAACTATAAACATTTAATGAAGGAATGGATGGAATAACTCTTTTAAAAATATTATTATTATTGTAAATCCATTATTTATCGATATTATATTTTTTATCCTCTGTGTGTTTTCCAGGGGTGAGATTCAAATTTTTTAACAACTGTTTTTATGGGCGTGGCTTAATGTGTGGGAGTGGTTTGGCGATCACGTGACTGGATGGACATGGTCACGTGACCAGACAGGCATGGCTTGGTGACCATTTGACTGGTTGGGCATGGCCATGTGATTGGCAAAGACAAGTGGTCTTTGCTTAATGGCCGGTGCTTAGCAAGTGTTCTAATTTATGAGTGACCTTCCCAGAGCGACTTGACCTCTTTTTGGAATTTTGATAGACATGCACACACACACACACACACACACACACACACACTTCTAACCCTGCTGGAGCAAGGTGATTGGACTAGAAGATGACCTCTGAGATCCCTTCCAGGCCAGCCCTACAGTCTTCTGAAGCCAGGGTTTGCGTCCTTCCTTCCTTTCCCTTTTTTTTCTCTCTCTCCCTCCCTCCCTCCCTCCATGATATCTATCTATCCATCCATATATCTCATTCACTTTCTCCTCCCTTTCTTTCCTTCCTTCTTTCTTTCTTTCTTTCTTTCTTTCTTTCTTTCTTTCTTTCTTCTCTCTCTCTCTCTCTCTTTCTTTCTTTCTTTCGCTTTCCTTCCTTCCTTCCTTCCTTCCTTCCTTCCTTCCTTCCTTCCTTCCTTCCTTTTTCTTTCTTTCTGTCCCTTCCTTCCATCCCCTTTCTTTGTCTATCCCTTTTCTTCCTTTCTCCCTTTTTATTTTCCTTTTCTTTCTTGTCTCTTCCCTCTCTCTTTCTCTCTCTCTCTCCCTCTTTCCCTCTCCTTCTCTCTCTTCCTCTCGCTTCCTCTTTCTCTTTCGGTCTCTCTCTTCCTCTCTCTTTCCCTCTCTCTTTTTCTCTTCCTCTCTCTCTCCCTTTATACCTTTCCTTCCTCCTTCCCTCTCTCCTCCTAAAGCTAGGAGACCCACCTGAAACAACCTCCCCCCACATACACTTCCAACAAAGTACTCGCCTAGAAGCATTGCTCATGATGAGTCTCCTAGAGTCCCAAGGACCGGCCACAATTGTCCGTTCATGCCCGGTCCCACGTTGCCCAGAGAAGCCAGCAGGCAAGGCTTCCAGGTCTAACAAAGGTGTTGCGGGTGGGACTTCCTCTCCTCCCCTCTTTTGGGGAAAGACTGGGAACTTCAAGCGAGGTGTGCGCTGCAGCCTCACCCACCCCAGCAGCTGCAGTGGGGTGGGCCAGCAGCTCTGGTCTAGGCAGTGGTTTGAGCTATCCCGACTGCCTGCAAACTTACCTTCCTCCCATGGCTGGTGGCAGAGGGAAAGGTGAGCCAGCCAGGGCAGAGCCGTCACCACTCGCCTCCCGCCAGCCCACATCTCATCCCCTGCTCGGATTCTCCACAGCTGCTGGGACTCGCGGCTGCCAGGGGGTGCAGGAGGCAACCAGGAAGCATGAGGCTACGCTGCCCACATCACCTTTCTGCCAGCTGCTCCTCCCTCGCCTGGCTGAGCATTTTAGTCAAGTGCGGGAGGCAACCAGGAAACATGAGACGCTGCCTACATCGCCCCTGGCAGAGGGAAGGGGCAGCAGGCAAAGGAGCAATGAGGGCTGGGCAGCATAGCATTGTGCTCCCTGGTCATCCACCCCCATCCCCATCCCTAGCAGGCAAGGCCCAGCAGCTGGGGAGAATCCAGGTGGGGGCAAGATGCAGGCTGGTGGGGATCCGAGCAGTGATGCATCAGCTCTGACTTGCCTACCTCTCTGCCACCAGCAAGCCAGGTAAGCTAG
>JANHFN010095178.1:0-10136 GCA_032468175.1 Toxicocalamus goodenoughensis
TATTCTATTCTATTCTATTCTATTCTATTCTATTCTATTCTATTCTATTCTATTCTATTCTATTCTATTCTATTGGTCTGGTCTAGTCTAGTCTAGTCTAGTCCATTGAGTGGATTTCAACTCCCAGAATTCCCCAGCCAAGCCTGCTGACTTGCGAATTCTGAGAGTTGAGGTCTACCCATCTTCAACTGGCTGAGTTTGTGAAACACCGATGTAAGCCCAATTATTTGATACATAGGTTACTGGGTGATTATGAGCATTTCTGATGTCCATCAGCAACTCATTCTGAAGCACGCCAAATGACAAATGTTGGTCTTATCCTTAAATTAAATTAAACTTTTTTTGTTGAACTATTTTAACTTAAAGTTGATATTATATTAAAGTTAATATATACTTTTCCATCAACTTTGGGATCCCTGCATAAGAAGGGACAAAAGTGAAGTTTACAGATTAGATTTAGGTGAAGTATCCTAATTAGTCTGCAAATTGTAAGCAAGGGAGGGTTATTAGCTTGCACCAAGGATACTCCCAAGGAATGTTGTGGAAAAGGGGAAGTAATTAATTTTCTCCTCCCCCCCCTTTAGTTTTAGTTAAATTGCCCGATGAGCAGTCCTTAGAAATTTAAAAGCATGCCTAAAGGCTTAATTGGCCTAATTAACAAAAAAAAATTCAATACAGATTTGAGTTTTTTTCTCATGGCCAACACAGTGTCTTTTGTATTTTATGTGAATATAGTACGGCCTCCCATTTTCAATGAAAACAGTTTATTCTGGAAAATTAACAATAGTGTAGATTAACAAAGTACTACTATTGCCACACAATACTGTATACAGAGCTGCCTTGAAAACCATTCAGAAGTTGAAACTTTCACAAAATGGCAGCTGCTCATTACTTGGTGGTGGATTTCAGATTGTCTCCAGCATCTGCAATGGGGTCAAAAAAAGTCAAGCTGGAAGTTGCAATACTATGACCAAAGCTGCACTCATTTTGTACATGTTGTTCTGACCCGGCCTTCACAAAAGCAAGAAACAGACTCCCTGCAAAGAAAAACTCCTCTTTATTTACACGTTGGGAATTAACTGCATTTCTCCAACAGAAAGTCCAGGCAAGAGTCCTACAAGACGTTAACTGAAACAATAGTCCTTGTAAGCTAGTTATGATAAATGCAAGACTGTGAGCTCCCACCTGGGAGGCTGTAAATTAAGTCAGTTTAAACAGAGAAATAGACAAACCTCAGTTCTGGCAAGGCAGTTTTTGTCGCAAGAAACACACAAGGAGCAAACTTTCCAGAAATGCGAACTGTTGTCTGCAACAACCAAACCACTCCCCTTTCCTCCTATTTATTCCCCAGACAGGGAGGGGCCAGTCAGTATCCACGTTTGTTTTGCTTTCCAAGCCGGCTCATTGTCCTCTGTTGTTCGCCTCTCCCATCTGTTCTGTGCATACACGCATCTGGAACAGGCCCCAGCAGTTCCTCCTCCTCATTCATCTCTGACTCCAAAGGCAGCTGCCTCTCTGGCTGGGAAATGCCGGAACACCTTGGCTCTATCTCTATGTCGGATGCTGAGCATCTATCAGAACCTTCTCCAGGCTCCAGAACTGGCCCAAGTTCTTCCCCAACCTCCTCATCGTCTGAGTCCTGCAGCCAGCTCTGCTGGCAGCTGGTGGGCCACAACACATGTTGACATCACATGTAATACAAAACAGTGGGACATCTATTGTTCTTTCCAAGCTCATGTCGACATTTTCCAACCATGACAATAATTAATATTAAAGCATGCAATAAAAACCTAGCAAAAGAATTGTATCTTTACAGAATTTTTTGAATGCTGATAATATGGAGGCCAGACCAAACTCTTAAGCGGTATCCTTGCCGCTTTCTGAGATTGATGGTTTTCTTGCAGACATTTCATTACTATCATGATATTACCTAGTTTGGTAATGAAACATCTGCAAAAAAACCATGAAGCTTAGAGGACTACAGTTCTACTTCAAGCTATAAATATTCTCTTCTATCAGAGCTCTTCATGTCTAGTGTGTAATGCAAGAGAAGATCAAAATCCCACTGGATTTCTCAATTTGATATTAGTGCTGTTATCCAATGCAAATTTAATAACATCATTGTTATTAAATCTTTAATCTTTACAACCACTGCTATTTGAATTGTAGCCTTCTTTTTTAAGCCCCAAATACAGTCTTCTGCTTCTCCATCCCCTTTTAATTTTTTTTAGAAGCAATGCCACAAATAGAATTATTTCTCCAAATAAAACTTACCTGTCCTTGATGACTGAATGACTGGAGGAAAGGCTTAGAAATCACCAGTGAGGTGAGGCTTTAGATACAGGTAAGGTTTTCAATGTTCTTCTCAAACGTTTTGCCCACATCCCAACCAGGAATACATCAATCTCAAGGCGCTACTGAAAAAGGAAGTGGGGCTAATTGCGGCATTTTCTATTCAGCTGACACCAGAGTAGATATGGTTAAAAGCATGGTGACAGCAATGACAAAACAATGCATTTGAAGAGGCAAACTAAGAGCTTGTTGCTTTTACTAAGATCAGCGGTGGTATTTATGTAACACATATACATGCTTGAAGGTGGTGGGGGATAAATCCTGTGCCCGTGACTACTATGTGTGGTAGTTAGAAAACAGCATTTTTTTTTCATGGAGAAGGCAGGCAATATTCCTTGAATGACAAAGAAAGGATTGCCACAGAAGGAACCAGGATGAAATCATTGGAAAATAGGACAAAAGGATATTAGCTTGCTCACGTAACTCCAGTATTAATATTGTAAACCACCCAGAGATCCTGTGGTAAGATAAGGCAGCCAATACATTGATTGGATGGATGGATGGATGGATGGATGCAGTGGTGGTATGCTATTGGTTCAGACAGGTTCAGATGAACCACCTCCCACGATCAGCTGAGAGGAGGGGGAAAAAGCCTCCGCCAATCAGCTGAGAGGGAAAGAAGAGAAAAGCACAGGATTGGCCGTCCCACCTGTCTCTGCGCTTTTCTCTTCTTTATCATCTCCGCTGATTGGCACTGCAGGATCCCACTGCTGCATGGATGGATGTAGAGGTACAAAAAAGCAATATGGTGGTTCTGGTTCTCAGCTGTTCATCCGGATTGCAGACAACGAGAAAAAACCACTCAGGATGTCTACAAAATGATATTTTATTTGTTCGTCCACTTCTCCAATTCGGGTAACAACGAGCACATTGAATTAAAGTCAGTTCTGGTGCTCACTGTAGCCAGAGCTGTATTTATACATAACCTAAAGACATAATTGGTCTAGCTATCATCCGGTAGCTGCTGCCACCCAACATCTGACAGTTCCGTGGAATCGCAAATGTCAGTCATGCAGCAGTGCCGTTTCCACCCACACCCCTCGCACCCGCACAATAACATGGCGCACCGCCACCCTCATGCACACTCTATTCCCTCCCCCATATCTGTCAAAAAAACTTCCACCATCCATCATCTCCAACACGCTGCTATCCGCTGTGGACAGCATGCAACAGGCTGGCATCTGACATCATCAGCATGCACTCACTGTCCGTTGACGACCAGGACTCCATACCATGCTGCAGTGGCGATGTATGCAGAGGGTACATCGAGCCCGCCATCATCCGGGTTCCATGCCAAGTGTCCACAGAGGGTGGAAGGTCAGAAAACTCTAAGGCCTCGGATGCTGGTGTCGCGGCTCCATGCAAGCCATTGGAGACGTGACAGGCGACCCCTCTACCAGGAATCTGCCTGCAATACAAGAATAACACTATCATTAATCATTGCCACCAAAAAACAACAACACTCACAGTGTTGGCCCAGGTTTATCAGGATATGTGGTGTGAAAACAGCACAACAAGCGAGCTGCACACACATCCGACTCATTTACCCAGGATGCCTTTGATGCAGGATACTCTTTCCATCGCACCAAATATTGGATAGAGTTTCTTCTTATGCGGGAGTTGAGAATTATATCTATTTCAACCTGATCAGTGTTTGTCTGCTGTAGTTCATCCATACCAAGTGATCCATTCGTTGGCTCAACCAGTTTCAATAAATTTGTACGGAAAACCAGGTAAATACGGCCCAACAATGGTGGTAGTTTCAATTTGCCCGTGACAGGGTTAATGACTTTCATTATTGGGAACAGACCCAGATATTTGGGGCCCAATTTCCTACTATTCAACCTCAATTTGATATATTTCATGAAAAGACAAACCCTGTCCCCCACTTGAAAGGGTACATGATCCTATCTCTTCCTATTCGTATCGGTTTTGTACACAAGTGCTGTTTTGTCCAGCGCTTTCCATACATCTTGCCAACAGGCCTCTACCTTTTATTCCCAGGCCCGCACACTAACTGGATCATCTAATTGATACGTGAACTCCAGCAATGGACCAAATTCCAGACCATGTACAACATAGAATGGGCTGTATCCGGTACTGCTTTGTACAGGATTGTTATATGCAATTTCTGTGAACGTTAATAACTCTACCCATTCTCTTTGTTGATATGACACATATGACCTTAAGTATCTCTCCACCATAGCATTCTCTCTCTCTGCTGCACCATTGGTACTCGGATGGTATGCCAAATTCAGTCCCTGTGATGATCCTAACAGGATGAGGAATGCCTTCCAAAATTGTGCAGTGAATTGTACTCCCCTGTCAGAAATCACTCTTCAAGGTGTTCCATGTAGTCGATATACATGCTTTAGAAACTTGTTTGCTAGTTTTCTTGCTGAGGGGAGACCTTTACAAGTAACAAAATGTGCCTGTTTCAAAAACAAGTCTATGACGGTCCATATTACCGTATAACCATTACTGTTTGGCAATTCAACAATAAAATCCATGGCAATATCCTGCCATGGACGTTGTGGCTCAGATATGGTTTGTAATAATCCCAATGGCTTGCCAACTCTTGACTTTGAGGTCACACAGACATGAGATCTTTTTTCATACTGTTCAATCTCGGAATTCATCTTTGGCCACAAAAATTGTCGTCTTGCTAAATGCAGGATTTTCAGAAACCCGAAATGTCCAGCTTGTTTTACTTCATGACACTTTTCTAGAACACAGTCTCTACACTTGGCCAGCACATATAGTTTGTCCCCTTTCCAGGCTAATCCGACTTTATATGAACATGAGGTAGCATTAGTCTCAAGCCATTCGTCTGTTCGAGTAGCCTCTCATAATGCGTCTTGTTTTACCTCTTTCAATCATATCACTTGTCCTGTGTTCCTCTCAGCTGTTCGTCCAGATTGCGGACAAGGAGAAACAAACCACTCACGATGTCCACGAAATGAGATTTTATTTGTCCATCCACTTCTCCGATTCGGGTAACAACGAGCACATGGAATTAAAGTCAGTTCTGGCACTCACTGCAGCCAGAGCTGTATTTATACATAACCTAAAGACATAATTGGTCCAGCTATCATCTGGTAGCTGCTGCCACCCAAAATCCGGCAGTTCCGTGGGATCGCAAATGTCAGTCATACGGCTGTGCCACTTCCACCCACACCCCTCGCACCTGCACAATAACATGGAGTACCGCCACCCTCGTGCACACTCTATTTCCTCCCCATAATCTGTCAATAAAACTTCCACCACCCATCATCTCCAACACGCCGCTATCCGCTGCAGACAGCATGCAGCAGACTGGTGTCTGACATCATCAACATGCACTCACTGTCCGTCGGCAACCAGAACTCCATACCACGTTGCGGCAGTGATGCATGCAGAGGGTACTTCGAGCCCGCCATCATCCAGGTTCCACGCCAAGCATCCGCAGAGGGTGGAAGGTCAGAAAACACAAAGGCCTTGGATGCTGGTGTCGGGGCTCCAGGCAAGCCATTGGAGATATGACACTGGTAGTTGAAATTTGAGTTCTATTTCTTTTGTGTGTGGGTTAAAAATTGTGTGCATGGACAAAAGGTATCTTGCCTTTTTAAAAAAATTTCTCCACCCCTGGACATGGCAGTGTTGAACTCACGGAATGTTAATGACAGCTGAAGCCACTGAGAAGAAGGGATAGTAAAGGATCTACAGAAGGGTGAGGAAAAAATGTAACATTTATTTTCATACTCAGTGTATGAAGATCAGGCCCAGTGATGAATGGCATCAGAAGATAGCAAGGCTAAAATATTTCTGTCAGTTTGGCCTAGCGGTGAAGGCACCAGGCTAGAAACTAGCAGTATGTGAGTTCCAGTCCTGCCTTAGGCATGAAAGACAGCTGGGTTGCTTTGGGTCAATCATTAGGGCCAATCACCAGGAGTTCTAGTCCTTCTGTAAGGCCTTAAAACCAGTTGGGTGACTTTGTGCCAGTTCTCTGAGCCTAATCCACCTGACAGACTTAGGGAAAATAAAAGGAAGAAGGCAGGGCAAAATTAAATTTAAAAATGAATCTAAAATATTCTGTGCACATTTTGCTTTAAAGAAACTAAACAAGCCCATCTCCACTGTTAAACCGTATTTTCATACCATTAAAAAAAAACATTACTCAAAACACTACTCAAAATCAGCTGTTTTGACATCAGTTGTTGATAGTACAACCTGGGGGTATTTGTAGGCTTACAAATTGGAGCCCGAGTCAGGATACAAATAGCCTTCAAGTCACAGATTTCTAATCCCTGGTCTCCAGAAAATGAGAAGTCTAATAATGAACAGCTTTTCACAGAACTAAATGCCGTGAAAAAACATGAGTGCCTTAACAAGCGACGAAAACATCTGGCTGCATTTCAAGTGTCTCCTTTTGAAGGGAAGCTACTAATCTATAAAAAGGAACTCTTCAGAGAACTTTATCCTTGATTCGTACAAAGAAATATTTGTGGCAGCTGCTTCTCATTTGAGCTGAACCACTTTGCTGTAGTTTCTTGGTCTTCTAGTTGGAAGTCTGACACTCTCCATTTCTCAGTGTTTCGGTGTTAAGGGAAGAGCTTGAAAAAGGCTTATATGTGCCTCTGCTGAAAAGTGACTCAAACTGTTTTGCTTGTTGGAGAATCTTGCTAAAGTAAGCAAATTTTTAAGATGAACTCCATTTCAACTCTACCAGATTAATACTGGGAGTGAATTGGTAAAAAAGCAATGGATGAGTAATAGTGGAATGGGACCACTTGCTGTGGGCAAATCGTTGTGGCCAACTCACCATAGGACAACTTGCCATGGGACAATTGAACAATTCAATTTTAATGATTTAAAATATATATTTTAAATTTTCATCATTTACATTTCATTCTGTCCCTCCTTTTTCATTCTTTTTTAATGATTCTATTCCACCATTTCTTTTATATTAGTGTAACTCTTGTCTCGCAATTAGTTGTGCCACAGCAAGTTGGTTGTGGCAAGTTGGCCATGGCGAGTTGGCTGTGGCAAGTTGGCTGCTGTGAGTTGTCATTGACCCAAATAATAATAATAATAATAATAATAACTTTAATTTTTATACCGCCCCTCTCCCGAAGGACTCGGGGCGGTGTACAGCAAATAAAAACATCTAGTACAAAACATAAAAAAAATAATAGGGTTTATGTAAGTATTTGTGTCCCTTTTCATGGTTGGCTGATGATTGATCTTGTACCTACCCTCAGCTTATGTGAATCTCTCAAATAAATTTATTGAGTGTTTGAGGTTTTCTTAGTTGGGGGGAAAAAGGGAGGGAAGAGAAGGAAAATGAAGAGCAGGGAAGGAGAAGGAATTGACATTTATTCCAATAGGGATATCCTGGAGAAAGACAATGTAGGAGATGACCAGGCTGAGGCTGAGGTGTGAAATGCATCATCAGTTGTGAGTCTCTTTGTACCCACAATAGATCTAAGTCCAGCCCACCTTCAATTCCTGTGACTTTTATCTACCACCAACCTGCGTTGACCGTCAGTAGTTTAGATTCTTGTAGAGAGGTTAAGCTTGCAATAAATCTTTATATTCCTTTGAACTGCCTGGATTTTCTGATTTCCCTGGCTCTTGACGTATAATTAAGCTTCAGGAAGTGTATTTCTGCAGCAAAATGGAGAATAAGGTCCAACTTCAAGGTATTATTTCAATAGGATGTTTTGAACAACATTCAAGAAATAACACAGCTAGTCCTTGACTTACAACCATTCATTTGGTGGCAGTTCAAAGTTACAACAGCACTGAAAAAGTAACTTATGACTGATTTTCACACTTACCACCGTTGCAGCGTCCCCTTTTTGTGACCTTCTGACGAGCAAAGTCAAAAGGGAAACCAGATTCGCTTAAGAACCAAGTTACTAACTTAACAAGCGCAATGATTCACTTAACAGCTGTGGCAAGAAAGGTCGTAAAATGGGGGCAAAACTCACTTAACTCTCTGGCTTAGCAACGGAAATTTTGGGCTCAATTGTAGTCAAACGTCGAGGGCTATCTGTATGTCATCAACAATGCTAGTATCTAGGTCTGTGTTGGCAAACCTATGCCACGTGTGCCGGAAGTGGCATGCAGAGCCATTTCCCCCAGCATGGGAGAGATCACCCGGAAGAGCCCCACTGCGCATGCACATGCGCACCGCCACCTGACAGCTGACTGTCGGGTTTCTGGCGTGCATGTGAAGGGGGGCAGTGGGGGTGCACAGGAGACATGCATGCATACACAGGGATGCACTGCGTGTGAGGGGATCGCGTGCACATGCACAGATGTGCTGTGCACGAGGGAGAATCGCGTGCGCATGCGCGGACATGGTGCACAAGGGAGAATCGCATGTGCAGACATGGTGCACAAAGGGGAATCACGTGCACGTACACAAAGACGCGTGGTGTGCAAGGGGATCACACGCGCATGCGCAGACACACTGCGTGTGAGGGGGGAATCACCTGCGCAGGCGTGGCACATGAGGGGGAATCACATGCTCATGCGCAAAGATGCGCAGTGCTTGAAGGGGGAAATTGCATGTGCACGCATTGCTTTCTGGGTGCTGGCATGCGAGCGTGTGTAAGCGAGCAAGCACACAATTATCAGCACGGGAGCCCTAAAAGGTTAGCCACCACTGATCTAGGTGATATTATGGGGAAATCCCATCTGTCTCTCTTGGTTCGTTTTCCTCCTCATGGCTTTCCAGACCTCTTGAGTAAATTCTGGGTACTACCTAAGTCACTCCTGCGCTTGCTGTATGTTTCTGTAGTATCAGTCAAATTTAATATCTAGGTACCGTATCTATGGTTTCTAATGGCATTTTTTTTGTTTTGCATAAAACCTGTTAGAATAAATGTGAACAATGTGTCTCTTGTTAACTTCAGTGGAGCTTCTCAACAGGAAGCCCTGAACAATTAAGCTGCACACCAATGAATTCAAAGGTTATTTTAATGAAAAATGGAATAGGACAACTCGGTCTTTAAACATTGCCTTTTCTTGCTTCCCATTTCTCTACATGATCCTGAAATCGCCCCCATTTAAAAATGGCTTTTCACTGTAAAATGCATGTAGTGGGATTTAAATATAGATATGTATTTGGGACATGCTATATTGCCTTAATATGTCCAGCAGCTTGCTTTAGGCAAGTTAGAGAAAACTAAGCTTCTATGTTTAGTTCTATCTTTGTTTTAAAAAAAATCTCAATGTATAGTCATTATTTTACAGGCAGAAATGGAGAAGTTTATACGCCTGGATGTAAAATTAAGAGATATTGGAAGAGAAATTATTCCTTTCCTCCTTCATAGCCCATCTATGTGTCCTATGGAACTATGCAGCCCAAATATAGTATACCTTGAACTGATATAGTACACTTCTGTGTCAGAAGCACGAAAGCACTTCCATGGTGACATCACTGTTGCTTGGGGGACACCCAGTTGGGGGTTCCTTTCATGTCCCCATTAAGTTGCCCAGCAAAATGGTAGTCACCTATCTATTCATAATTGCCTGCTTTCAAACTGCAGGGTCAGCAAGAGCTGGAGCAAGTGATGGGAACTCACCCTGCCATGCGGCCGCAGCAACCAGGTCTTGAACTGTGAGCCTGCCGATTGTCAGCCCAACATCCTAACCACATGTCTCGAACTGATAGAAAATAAAAATAAATTAAATAGGGAGCCTCATTTAAATATAGAGTAGAGTAGAGTAGAGTAGAGTAGAGTAGGGTAGGGTAGGGTAGGGTAGGGTAGAGTAGAGTAGAGTAGAGTAGAGTA
>JANHFN010095195.1:0-10136 GCA_032468175.1 Toxicocalamus goodenoughensis
CAAAACAAACTACAATGAAGGAAATTCCACAACGGACCAGGATAAGTAATTACCAACTTCAAGGAGATAACAAGGCAGTCTGTTGGAAGGATGCCAACCAAGATAACTTCAGCCCAAAATAAAATACGCTTTGCTTCTGGCAACACTGTGTTGTAATTGTCTCTCTTATATACTATTCTCCCCAGCTACATCTAATGAGGGGGATCATGGCCGCTTCCTCTCTGGTGAGCCAAGGTGTTTCCTTCTCCGTTCCTCCCTGCATTTCCTAGGATGAAGAGGGGTTGAGCCTGGTTCTTCCTCTGACTGCCCAGATGGCCTCTGCCCTTCCCCAGCCTCCTCCACAACCTCTGGAGCCACACCTCCATTCCATGTTAGCTGTTCCTCCTCTCCCTCAGATTCTCTACCAAGGGCATGACACTTCCATAAAAGTTCCTTGAACTGCCCCTCATGTCTGGCTTTGATTGGCATCTATACCAGCCTAGACCCAGTTTGCGGACAATAACAGGGTAGTGAAAATAAATGTCCATTTGCTTGATGTCAGCCAATGGTTTGGCTACAAAAGATGAAGTTGAAGCAATGAAGCTTAAATGTTGGTGGACATGCAAGCGAATAGCAGCATATGATATGTCAGTCACATATGGCCACACTGCAAAATGGTTACCCGTTCCAGCTTTAGAATAATAGAATGACAGAATTGGAAGGAACATTGGAGGTCCAGTCCAACCCCTGGCTCAAGCAGATAACCATACAACATTTCAGACCAATGGTTGTCCAATCTCTTCTTAAAAACGTAGAGGTCAGCTAAAAATGAGTGATTTTAAGTTGGATATTTGTGGACTTTTCCATGGTATCATTGATGGAATTTCTTTTATTGTGTTGTAGTATTATATTTTATGATCGAAGGTTCATTCTTTCTTGTCATAATGGAAGGTGGGTGATTTAGAAATCAGGAAAAAGCATTTTTGTACCACATCAGATGGAAACATCCCCAATGGAGCTCAAATAATAAATGGTTTACATCCACTCCAAAATACAGATCTATTATAGCAAGAAATCAGTCAGATTCTATTCTCCCAAAGGAACACGACAAGGATAAGGTCAGTTCAGAATTGATTAGGATCACTTGGTTAAAAAACCAAATGATGATAACAATCTATGTCCAAGAATTTAACTGTGATTTACATCTTACAAGCAAAAGCAGTAATGAATCTGAGTGTCAAGATAAGCTTTAAAAAGATTGAATCTTCCTTTTGAAGAATTGTTGCACTTGGATCCTTTTGTAAACTGTACAAAAGGCAGAGAGCATTTTACACATCATAGATTTTAACAGAGAAAAGAATGAAACCTTAAGACTTGGGCAGGGATCACTAACTACCTTTTCTATAGACATAAATCTAAATTTTTGTGAACGTTACACTATAATTTCTACTCTAAAAGTCAAATGTGCATTTCATTTCAGCGATATATTGGCATGAAAATGATTTAGGCTTAAAAGCACTTAAAGGAATATTGTTTATGCTTTGCTTTGGGAAAAAGAGGATATTAGTATTATTTTTTAAAAAGGACAATCCATTCCAAATCCTTTGGTCTGGACCTAAAACATTTTCTTTTCATTAAATGTCCTAGGTTCCACCCCCCCCCCCAGCAATTTAAATGATCTTTCACGTATAGGAGGAAAATAATGATTATGCATTTAATAAGACAAACCTGCTAATCAAACAGAGATAATACAATAATGAGATAGTGAAGTTGGAACAGGGACATAGAATTATTTTCCTGTACTGTTTTGGAGTCAAATTATAATTCTTGTCAATATTCCACGATAATTGATGAGTTTTGCACATTTTTTTAAAGAATGAAGATTATATATAATTGGCAAACACATATTCTCAGCCAACTGAAATTTAAATGGGATAATTCCATTTACCATGAATGCAGTCTAGCATGTTTCCATTTTGTTTATGCCTTGTACATGGATGCTGATTTGTAAACCCTGTAAAATTAATTAAATTAAATTACTTAGACAAAAGACTACATTACTTAGACGAGTATTAAAGACAAGGTTATTCTTTGCAAAGTATTAAAAAACAGCAAAAAGTTGAACTACTTTGAAATGCCGTGTAGATAGTCCTCAATTTGTGACTGCCATCAAGCCGAACAGTTATGTTGCTGAGACATTGGTTAAGGGAGTTTTACCCCATTTTATTACCTTTCTTGCCATATTTATCAAGGGAATCACCACAGTTATTAAGTTAGTAACACAGTCATTAAATGAACCCAGCTTTCCATTGACTTTGCCTGTTAGAAGTTCACAAAAAAATGACCCCTGGGACACTGCAACCATCATAAATTTGAGTCAATTGCCAAGCGTCTTTGATCATGTGGCCACAGAGATGCTGCAATGGTCATAAATGTGAAAAAAATGGCTGTAAGTCACCTTTTTCAGTGCCTTTGTAAGCTCGAAAAGGTCACTAAATGAACTTTTATAAGTATATTCTATTTTATGCGCTTGCTTTATCATAAATGGCCAGTTCACTGTTGTGAATCCAATGCCAAATAAATAAATAAATGTTTTCCTGGATAAATTATTTAAGCCACTGTCTTCATTAGAACTTCACTATCATCAGCATGCAGTATAAAAAAAAATTAGATTTTTGTCTTCTTTTATTTCTGAACCTCTTTTTTTCAATTACATATATTGTAATTATGACATATTATGACATATGATGAATGTTGGAAGGAAATTTATAAAGGCCAGGATTACAGCTTGTCCAAATATTTTTTGCATTTTTAAGAAATATGATGTCAGGGAATTTGCACAGCACTTGTCCATGTGAAGTCAGAGATGCTGACATGAATTTATAATTTTATCTACAAATAAATATATTTAACCATATATTATTTACAGCAGACAAGATATTAGCAATATCATGAGGTAAATCTAGGAGGTAAATCATAAAACAGCGCATACAGAAGAAAAAGGCAGGAAAAAGGGAAAAAAAAACCTTTTAGACCCAGCAACCAATCACCACGTAGATTATCTCATGCATTCTTCAATCAATCAATTACAACTCTGTGTTCTGGCCCATTGTACAATTTACGGTTCCAGCGACTAAATTTACATACCGTATCTTTTTAAAAAGTTACTTTTTTTGTCTTTTTTCCTTCCTGAATCCTTTTCCCCCCCCAATTAAGTCTTACCTATTATGAACGATGGAAGGAAAATGTATAAAGACCAAGATTACAGCTTGTCCAAATGTCTTTACGCTTAAGAAATATGATAGAGAGCTAGAACTAGATCCAGTAGATCCCAACCTCTCTTGAACATGTACTCAGCTAAGCCTCTTAATACATCTGCCCAGGTGGATGACACCAGAGAGAAATCCAATCTAATATTTTCTTCTTCGAAAAGGAAGTACCCTTATATTTTCTCACCAAAGGAATGTTAATGCATCCTTATAGTCCCTGAACATTATCCTAAAGAGGTTTAAAGCTGCAATTCGTTGCATGCTTAATCAGAAATGGATCATATTGAGTTTACTGGCACTTATACACTGGAAAAGAGATTTGATTAAAACCAGCTGAGAAAACATATATATGTGTATGTGTGTATTTGTATGCACTGTGGATTTGGGTTGGAGGGCAGCCAATTTTATTATATGCTGTTATTCCATCTAAAGTCTAGAGTAGATACCAAATAATATATACATATACATATATTTTATTTTATTTATTTGGACAATTTATATTGCTGCTCTCGCACATGGTGACTCATATGTATGTATGTATGTATGTATGTATGTATGTATGTATACACACACACACATATACACACATACACACATACAAAGGCATAGACATACACATAGACACACACACACATGCACATACACTCACACACATCATCATCATCATCTTTTGACAACCCCATAATCCTTTGCCGGGGCAGAAGTCTGGGCAACTGAATGGAGCTGAGTGTTTACAGGCTGGATACCCTTCCTGTCACCAATGAGGAGTTATATTCAGCAGATAAATTCTCAACATGCCCAGAGAAAAAAATATCTGCCTCTAGCTAGGATCGAACTCACAGCCTCTTGATTGTGAGGCAATATATAAAATAAGATATATTCTTCCATTCTTTCAGAACAGCTGGATCTGTGGTTTATCTTTTACCAGAGTTTAACAAACTAAATGCATGAGGATAGGCCAATATGAACTGATTTAAGAATAGAATATTGCTACGTGCCATTTAACTGATGTAGTTTTAAAATTATATTTAATTATTTAGAGCAGTCATAAACCGCTACTAAATAACCATAGATAAACTTCAGTTTGCCAAATATCTTGCCTATTTTTTCTTGGAATAGGAAATCTAAGCAGAATATCCCACCCAGTCTGCTACTCATTAGAGAGTGCAATAAGTACAAATCACAAAACATTGTCACTTATCATATGTAACAATCAGTACTGCCAATGATATGGGACCAATCATTAAAAATAAAGGATATCTCAAAATATTAAGATAATTAAATGGAAAACAAAATCTAAGACTCTAAACAAAAAGATATTCGTTATGATTATTGTGATAACCTAATTCTGATAAACCTCAGGACCAATGTTTGCATTGGAAGAAATTTGTATTGGGTGTACAGGGGTTGTGATGTGTATTGATGCTTTTTGATGTCTTTGAACATGATGGCTGAATAATTAAAGACACTGAGCTTGACTGCTCAGGTTTGAGATCTGAGCTCTGTGGGACATGGTGAGCTCCCATTCTTGCCTCAGCTACTTGCCCACCTAAACAAAAAAGCATGCAAATGCAAATAGATTAATAGGTATCACTTCAGTGTGTAGGTAACAGCGTTCTATGTGCCTTTGGGGTATAGCCACGTTGTTCACATGACCATGGAAATTGTCTTTGGACAACATTGGTCCCTCAGATAAGAAACAGAAATAAGCATCGTGCCCTACAGTTGGACACAATTAGATAGGGGAAATCTTTAGAGGAGAATATGTGTAGATCAGGGTTGAAATGCTACTCTCTGAATTTGGTGGCTTTCTTGCTGTTTATTGATGATGTTACCTAGTTTGAGCCTAATTATTTACAATTGATTCTTCATTATGGAAAAAAAACACATGTAAAATAACTCCAGGGCAATATAAATCCCCAATATTTAAAACAGATTATGGATGAGTGGAGGATAAATCAAGTTTACAGGTTTACAGAGTAAGAATAGGAATGCATACATATGTATATGTATATATATATATATAGCATTCAGCTAACGCAGAAATACTTTTTCTCATTCTAACAATCACATGAAAGACACGAGGGTGTGTTTATGTGTTAGCAAACTATATAACTCTTGCTCTGTCTTGAAAGTAAATAATTATTAAACTAACTAAACCCCCTTTAAAAAAAACTCTTTCTTTCCCAGGTGTGAGTAAAGGCAGCCCTCCTTTTTACAATCACTCTTCTACCTGCTTTGTGAAATTGTTTGATTGTACAAAAAAATACCTTTTCAGTGAAACAAAGCTCCACTGTTAGAACCAAGGCTATGGTAGATTTCTTCAGAGAAAATTTTTTCACTAGAATCTCACAGAAAATGGAAACTCCCTGTCTCTGCCTGTAGCCAGAAAGATCTTTATCCACTCACTCTGTCTCCAGCAAATGTTTGTTTATTGACTGGTTTATTTATCATATTTGTATAGCTGTATAGCTCCCAAGATAGTGACTCTGGACAATGTACAGTACTGAATATATAAAAAGGACACATATAAAACAATCACAATTAAAAATGCCGTTAAAAACGCACATGATACAGGGAAGACAATGTTAACCCCAGTAAGGAAGCCATCACAAAATCTTTCTGGGTCCATGGAACCTGCAAAACAGATAAGAGTACCTAGGTAGGATGCTTAGGGTCAGATTAAATCAAACTTTCTCCCTGATTAAGAAACAAAGCCAAAGTAGATTCTCCCTTTCTCCTGGATCTGCACCAAACAATTAAGGAAGGAAACTTGTAGAACAGTTTAGTAAAATTAAATTGGAGTTTTTCTTCTCCGGAAAGAAAATGAATTCATCTCAACAAAACATGCTATCTTAGAAAAGAAGCTGTTAGGCACCAAATGTACCCAATGAATAATCATGTCTGGTAGATTACCTAAGGATGGAGATCAGAGATGGTATTCAGGCGGTTCAGAGTGGTTATAGCATACCGGTTGTGGAAATTTTGACCAGTTTGGAAAACTGGCAAATGCCACCTCTGATTGGCCCCGCCCCGCCATTACCTCTCCCAAAGTTCCTTGTTTTTTAGCTCAGCTGATTGCCGTGCACATAGAACCAATAGGAAAAAATTTAGAAACCCACCACTGATGGAGATGGACCACTAGAATGTGTAGGGATGGATGTCAGTTGAAGACTCGAGAACATAGCAGCCAATCTGGCCCTAGGCATATTTTGGGGGGAACAATATTTCTTCTGTGGGTAGATCTATTGAACAGGAAAAAAACTTAAATTTCAAAATAAGCAAAAGCCTTGTTAAATTGTGGGTGAATATGCCACAATTGATTGTTCTTTATAAGTGACACATTCATCAGAAGAAATATTCAGCTAATCAGGTATCAACCTGAGAACATCTGGTTAAGGAACTAGCAAGCTGAAATTTCCTTTAAAACAACAACTACCACAGCACTCAGAAGAGAAATATCCCTCTGTGTAGAGAAAGAGTTTAAGGATCTCTTGGGTGGAGTTAAATGACTAAAATAAAATGGAAATATGGAAATGGAAATGGAAGGAAAGGGAAGGGAAGGGGGAGTGAAAAGGGAAGGGAAGGAAAATGTAGGAAGGGAAGAGAAGAGAAAGAAAATGTAGGAAGGGAAGAGAAGAAAAATGTAGGAGGGGAAGAGAAGGGAAGGAAAATGTAGGAAGGGAAGAGAAGGGAAGGAAAATGTAGGAAGGGAAGAGAACGGAAGGAAAATGTAGGAAGGGAAGAGAAGGGAAGGAAAATGTAGGAAGGGAAGGGAAGGAAAATGTAGGAAGGGAAGAGAAGGGAAGGAAAATGTAGGAAGGGAAGGAAATCAAAGGAAAGGAAATCAAAGGAAAGGAAAATATATTGCAAGATACCCAAAGAAAATATCCTATAAAATAGATTATTCACCATTTTTATGAACAATCCTTTCATTCGGAGGACCAAGTAAAATTTGACCTGAAATTTTATGTTCATTAATCTTTTTTTACCAGTATGTTATTGAAATGATTCCTAAACTTATTTAATAACTGCTAGTATGCTCCCTCAAGTGTGTGAGAAGAAAGAAATCTTTAGTTCATCGCCAGGAAGGGGGGGGTAAGCCAAACTTATGTGGAGTTCTCTTGCTTGAGAAAGGGGTTGGACTAGAAGACCTCCAAGGTCCCTTCCAACTCTGTTATTCTGTTATTTGAAAATGCATATGGACATGATGCAAAGTAGGACAGTTTGTAAATGCAGAGAATTATACTAAATGGTGTTCCTAAAAATTAGATTTTATTTATATTTCCTTTTGATGACCTTATATCTGTAATTTCTTTGATTCGGCATTTCTTAATCCCTCTTGGCAGTTCATATTATGCTTTACCCAAGGAAAGAACATGATAGGTGTGCGCATATATGAGCTAAATTTCCTTTTGGCAAATCTAGACAACAAAGATTTAGGAGAATTAGAAATGGCAGTGAAAATAAGTTTACCTGGCTTTACAAAAGGACATCACTTTATTAGGGAACAGGCAGGGGCTTGTTTTATAAATAGGTGTTGACTAAGGCTTAAGTTGGAGATATTGATTCAAATGTGCTGATTTTCTATTAGAAAGGGATTTTAATAGCTACTTATAAGGGGCTAAGTTATTTATTCTGGAAGACACTAGCTTTGCAAAACAGTTTTAATAGAAGCACAGCCTCACCAGAAATTTAAATGGAAGTCCAACATGCGTAGAATTTTGGATGACTATTTTATCTTATGTTGAGCCAGTTTATGCACACACAGACACACACACACACACACACCATAAAAGACAACAACAACAAGACTTCCATATCTATGTCATCTCTCTAAAACAGTGTTTTTTTTCAAATTGGTGAAGAAGTGAAGCTCCCAAGAATGAAAGTGGCCACATTTGAAAAACAGTGGTCGACCATGTTTGGTTGAAATGCTTCACAATTTCAGACAGTAACTTTTCATTTGATCTGAGACATTTGTCAAAAAAAAATGCAAACCATCTACATCAGGGGTGTCAAACTCAAGGCCCATGGGCCAGAGGTGGTATTCAGCAGGTTCTGCCCAGTTCTGGAGAACTGGTAGCAGAAATTTGGAGTAGTTTGTAGAAATGGCAAATACCGCCTCTGACTGGCCCCGCCCACATCTCTTCTCTGCCTTCCGTTGAGTCCCAGATGATTGGCTGGGTCTTCTTTGGTTGCCCTGCCCAGGAGAACGGAGTTAGAAAGCAGGTTAGTGGGATGGGGAGGGAATGGGATTTTGCAGTAACCTTCCCCCAGGAGTAAGCTTCCCCTGCTATACCCACCAAGCCACGCCCACCAAGCCACGCCCACAGAACCAGTAGTAAAAAAGTTTGAATCCCACCACTGGACAGCCTCCTGCAGAAGGGAAGGAAAAAGAAGAGAAGAAAAGAAGGAAGGAAGGTGATTATAAAGAGAATGAGGGAGGGTCTGAGGGAAGTCCTGCCTTAGCACCTGGCCACCACAGGTGCCCCTGACTTGAGTGACATCGAGTTGGCCACACTCACCACAGCAATACCCACTCCAGCCCCCCGAAGTCAAATACAACCCCTGATCTACACGAATAGAGTGATTTTGCAATAAATTCAAGCCAAGTCCTAAATTAAATCTTTTTAAACATTTGCCTTAAATGTTGTTGTGCAAAGCCGAATTTGCCATTCAGTGCAACCTGAGGACAGCAATTACTTTTCTTATGTATTTATTGTATTTCTATAGCCCAAATGGGGTGGATAGAGGTTATTCTTCCTCCCGATTTAGCCATCCCAATCAGCATGCTCTTGTGTCTCACTTGCAAGAAGCCAAGAACTGTAATTTTACACAGCACCATTTGGGGAAATTTTAATTAAGACTGTATTGCAAACATCTATTTCTGAAAAATCACTTTATGTATTCCTATGTGTTTAAGTGCCCTTTCCTTGGATCCTCAAGGTGAATAGAGATTTTTATACAAATTAAAAATACAGCAGAGTCTTCTCTAGTGCTGGAAAACGTAACCACCACATAAAAATTATCCAAGAAATACAGCTTCTGACCTGATCCATAATAAATAAGGCCATTTGCTATAGTTTCACAAGTTCCTAAATTACTCAAGGCACTTTGAAAGCACTTAAAAATGACCTTAAACAATTCAATGGAGCAAATGTGCTCCCAAGTCTTATTATCTTTCAGAAGTACTGGCGTTCTAGGATGGATGAAAATTCTTGCTTATCATCAATAACCTCTCTTTTCTGAATATAATTACTGCATCCATAATTGGGATTAGGAGCACTTCATCTGACTAGCTTTGAGATTTAAGCTGGTAAAAAGTCAATATCAGCAGAACTACCCTGTTTCCCTGAAAACACCTAGCCTGAAAGTAAGTCCTAACTTGATTTTTACATGTGCACCCAATATAAGCCCTACCCCCCAAAATAAGCCCCAATTAAGATCTCTCTCACTCCAGAGCACATGAGTAAAAATTAAGCTAGGGTGAGGATGTGGGGGTGGAGCTGCCCTACTACTTCCCTTTGGACAGCTGTAGCCAGCTCTTGAATACCCCGACACCTGCCTGGCCGGCCCATTTCTTCTGCAGCTCACAAGGCTTTCCTGAAGGCCTCTGGAGCTGGCAACAAAGCTCTGGATCAATCCAGAGCTTGATTATGGGCTGCAGAGGCCTTCAGGAAAGTCTTGCCAGCCTCAGAGAAAGTTCTTGAAGGCCTCTGACAGTGAAAAGGAGACCAGGGACAACATACACAAATGAGGTTAGTCAGTGGATGATGACATCCCCGGAAAATAAGACCTGGTGCCCGCCCTTTCTTTCATCTATCTATCTATCTATCTATCTATCTATCTATCTATCTATCTATCTATCTATCTATCTATCTATCT
>JANHFN010095327.1:0-10133 GCA_032468175.1 Toxicocalamus goodenoughensis
CCGCCACCAGTCTGCAAAGCCAGAAAGGTTGGGGCACTCTGCTCTAGATGGAAGCTTACCGCTGGAAGAGCTTCTCCTCGTAATCTCGCTGTCGCTTCAGCCCTGCGCTTTTTCGCCAGTCCTCTTGAATAGCCAAATTCATCTGGAAGAGCCTCTCCATTCGCTCACCCTTCTCCGCTATCCACCTAGAAGAATATCCAAAGGGTTTTAAGGCGAGGAGAATACGGGTAGTCCTCGACTTAACAGCAGTTCGTTTAGTGACGGTTCGAAGTTACAACAGCACTGGGAAAAAAAATGACCTATGACCATTTTTCACGCTTACAATCTCCATGGTCACGTGATCAAAATTCAAATCATTGGCAAACTGGTTCATATTTATGAAGGTTGCAGTGTCCTGGGGTCATGTGATCAATTTTTTGAGACTTTCTGACAATTGGGAATCTGGATTCACTTAACAATCATGCTACTAATGTAACAACTGCAGTGTTTCGCTTAAACAACTGTGGCAAGAAAGGTTCTAAAATGGGGCAAAATTCACTTAACAAATGTCTCACTTAGCAATATAAATTTTAGGCCCATATCGTCATAATCCATCTGGATTTTGGAACATGGCCCAGGATGGGACACCTTCTTAAGAAGCACAACCACCCAGAAATGGCCATGTAACCTATCAGAGGAGCTGAATTTCTTCAGAAAAGCTTCAGCACATCAGTTAACAGAACAACAGAGTAACAGAGTTGGAAGGGACCTTGGAGGTCTTCTAGTCCAACCCCCTGCCTAGGCAGGATACCCTACACCATTTCAGACAATCGGTTATCCAACATCTTTTTAAAAACTTCCAATGTTGGAGAATTCACAACTTCTGGAGGCAAAGTTGTTCCACTGATCAATTGTTCTAACTGTCAGAAAATTTCTCCTTAGTTCTAGGTTGCTTCTCTCCTTGATTAGTTTCCAACCGTTGCTCCTTGGCCTACCCTCAAGTGCTTTGGAGAATAGCTTGACTCCCTCTTCTTTGGGGCAGCCCCTGAGATATTGGAACACTGCTATCGTGTCACCTTTAGACCTTCTCTTCATCAAACTAGACATACTCAATTCCTGCAACCGTTCTTTATATGTTTCAGTCAGGGGTGGGCTTCAAATATTTCAGCAACTGGTTCTCTACCCGGTTGGTGGGTGGGCGTGGCCATGGTGGGTGTGGCCTAGTCATCCTCTGGCACCATAGTGTGTGTGGGGGGGGTGTTTTTACCCTCCCCCAGGCTACGGAGGTTTTTATCGAGCCTCCGGGAGGGTGAAAATGGCCTTCCCGGGCTTCGGAGGCCCTCTGGAGGCCGGAAACAGGCCCATTTCCGACCTTCTGGAGCCTCAAAGTGGCCTGTTTTTCACCCTCCCCGTGCCTCCACACAGGCCCTGTACTTACCTGGCATCCAAAACGGGCCGTGTGGGGACTCCTGGGAGGGGTGGAGTGTGGCAGGCAGGGCCAGCCAGGGATGGGATTTAGTGGTTTGTCAAACTGGGCAGAATCTTAGCTAGAGGATCGCCCAAACCCGGGTGAACCCATAGCAGCCCACCCCTGATCCCATCCCATAACATTGTTCTTGATGGTTACTCTGGATGGGGTTGACTTCCTGTGAAAAAAGGTGGTCCACTCAACCAGCAAATGGAAGATGGATCCAGGCAGGCCTTTCTTCCTTTTCATCTGGTGTACCAGTTGTAGCCCTGCCTAGACCAGGAAACACTGGCCATGATCATTCACATTAGTCCAACAAGATAGGCCAGACTAAGAGACCTAATAAAGTCATTTCCTTATTAGCAGGCTGTGTTGACTTTTCCTTAAAATAGGTTCTTCATTTGCATTTTGCCTGTTGGTTCTTGGCATTTTTTTTTGTACAATTATCAGTACATTAAGCTATATTTGCATAGAGATAGGCTCTGGAGAAAGACTACTGCATGAACAACCCACTTCTTTATCAAAATCAGTCACGTTGGTTAGACACTCACGTTGGTTAGAAGGGTGCCTGATTGCATCCTAACTCCGCAATTTCACATCTGAGTACTTTTGGAGTATTGATTAATGTCATCAAGTGCTGATGATATATTTCTGTTTTACCCATCAAAGCGCACCAGACCACCTCTACAAGCCATGCGTGCATGCCGATTAATCTGATGGGAAGCCTCAAAAAATGATGACAAGTGAAAGCATTTCTCAGCCATCCTCAGTGAAGCAGCTTGGAGCATCTTAACTCTTTCACGTAAGGAGGAGGCAACAATTCCCAGCATTATTTACTTGTTCATAGAGTTATGTCTTTGCATAATGTGTCCAAGGTCTGATAATTTGAGTCTGTTTATATGTGCTTTGAGTGAGAACATTGGATGGATTTCTTCAATGATACATTTGTTTGTTTTCTTGGCTATCCTTAGTATTCCCAGGAGTCTTCTCCAACACCAAACTTTAAAAATATCAATACTATTTCGATCCTGCTTCTTTGAAGTCCAACTTTCACTTCCATATTCTCTGCAAAATTCTGAGCTTTGTAAGTATAAACATATCACACGATCTTAATATCTTTTCCAAGACCTTCATTGCTGTTTTTTCAAGAGCTAGTCTACAGTGTATATCCTGAATGCTTGTTCCTTTTATGTTGATGGATGATCTTAAAATGTAAAAGATATCCAGCACTTCAATATCTTTATAGTCAGTTCTAAAGCTGGTTGCAATACCTGTTGTCGTTAGTTATTAATAAGTCACTTTGGTTTTGTGGTAAGGCAACAGGCATGGAAATTGGCAAAGGGTTCTTGGGGAAAGGCTGCTGAGAAGGAGAAACCTGTTAGTTTTTCATCCTGGCAACCAGAGATTTTCTCTGAAACCTTCTTAGGAACTCCCATATCCCTCAATCCAGACATTTAAGTTCTTCTCCAGCTGCCCCTCCCAAATGGTTAAACTGGGTGACTAAGAAGGGAGAGAGACTATGAAGATCGGAAAAATAACTGTGGTATAACTGTTTTGCTCTCCAGAGAAATCAAAGAAACAGGGAGGGGCAGGTACTAAAAACGAACAGAAACAAAGCAAAATATCAGTGAAATTGCTTTCTTGTACAAAAGATAAGGTCACTGCAAAACAAATCACATACAATCACGGATCAAAAGTCAGTACATAAACCTCAAATAAAAATGGAAGGACACATTGGGCTGTCCATCACACAATGAAAACAAGAAGCATTCCCCCCCCACGCCCAATGCTAACGCATAGCAATAAATTGATGGAGATCAGTGCCTAACTAAAAGGCAATTCTGCTGGAAAGGAGTGTGAAAAAGAAGGGATATTCTCTGCAGCAACGCATGTCCCATGCAACGGTTTCCTCTTAAAACCTAGAGGATATTGAAGAAGGCTGTGAAGATTTGACCCTTCGCCCAGGCACTGGGTCAGGATGTGAGATTGACCTAGCACAGTGATGGCGAACCTTTTTGTTGTGGTGTGCTGAAAGCGTGTGCGTGCACTGGCACCCACAATGCAATGCACCCCCCCCCATGCATGCATGTGGAACATCCCCGCCCCCTTACCTGCACTGCGCATGCGCATGCCTCCCAATTGATTTTTGGCCCATTTGAGGCCTTTTTCGGCCTCCCAGAGGCTCAAGGGAAACCTCTGCAGCTTTTGGAGGCCAAAAAACAGGCTCATTTTTCGGCCTTCAAATACCGGAAGTGACGAAACCAGAAGTACTGGAAGTGATGAAACGGGCCTGTTTTTCAACCTCTAAAGGCTGCAGAGGCTTCCCTTGAGCCTCTGGGAGGCCGAAAAAGGCCTCAAATGGGCTGAAAACCAGCTGGTAGGCACGCGCATGCGCAGTACAGGTAAGTTTGGATGGGGCTCACATGCCTGCACAAATGGTTCTGCGTGCCACCTGTGGCATGCGTGCCATAGGTTCACCATCACGAACGTAGCATATAAGGAGGCAGGAAGGGAGTTGTAGAATCTGATTTGAGTATGGTGGTGTTTTTTTAAAAAAACTTTGGGAGATCTGTGATTCTTGCTATGTTATAATGTTTGATTGTTGTTAGCTACCCAGTGTTATCTTGTATCTAAGACGAGTGGCCATGTTAAATAAACAGCACCCAATAGCTAATCTTATACAGAGACAATGGCCAGAAACAATTCATTATCTTTAACACCCACCCATTAAAATAAAATAGTAATCTCACCCAACATTTCTAGCTAAATTCTAGTTTTATCTCTCTCGTAGGGCAACCTGATAGTCAAAGCTATTGCTTGTTTTCATAGAGCTTTTCACAGCTTCTTGGAGATATTTTCTTTCTTTATCAAAGATTGAAGAGATCCCTCTATTCTTCCCAACCTCTGAACACAACTTCTGTCTCCTTTTCTCCCAGCTTTCTGTTAAAGAAAGAAGTTTGAGTTAAACAATCCAGGACATGCCACTAGTCCCAGTGGTTCTACCGAACCAGTAGTTCTGACCATCAGCTGGCCCCACCTACCGGCCCCCGCCCTGTCCTGTCCTATATTTTCATCTTTCTGGCTCAGCTGATTCACAGCTGATTTCCGCACCTCAGCTGTTCTACTTACCGGGGTTGTCCTAGAAGGTAAGCAGTTGAGGCTTCAAATTGCTGTATTTTGAACACTGTACACGTGCTCACAGAACCAGTTGTTAAACCACCGCTGACTAGTCCTCATGCAAGTGTAGGGTGAGAGGATGGTAGGGAGGGCATAGGTGAGGTCTGAATCCCACTCGCAGGTAAGGAATGACTTCCCAAAAAAGAATTTTGTTTTCAGAAATCCAAGAGCGAAGCCTAATGACTTAAAGAGAAGGATCTTGAAATAGGCACCACAGAAATATGTTGGAAAGTGTTTATTCTCAAGATACGAATTACCAGTCCCAACGTCATCTTCCACACTGTTAGTCTAATGATATGGTATATTAACTGTAATTTATCTATATTTCCAATAGGAAGGGGTTGGGGATATTCTGTAAAAGACATTACTTTCAGCTGATGCTTTTAGCTGCTCAGCAGATATAGCAAATTATGTTCCCATTACGGATAGAACAACATTTTATCACAAAACATCCTCACCCTCCTTCCAGCCAAAAACAGCTGCTCCTTTTTAGTTGTTAAAACACCAACCTAATTCAGGAAAACACTATATTTTCCAAACATATCTTTTCATTTTCACTCAGGTTAAAAATATTTATGCATAGATGAGGAATTAGGTAAAATCTTTTTGTGAAAAAGAAAAAAATTGCTTAGGAAGAGCTGATTGTTTTTTAAACAATGGTTTTATTAGCAACTCTTTTTTAAAATCTTACAGGGATATTTCACATTAATACAAAATGGTTTTTGAATTAATTCCAGATCATTAGGCTTTGTTTTAATATTATTGAAAAGATCCTCATAAGCAATATAAACTTTTTAAAAAATAAAAATAAAACACATTTATTACTACTTTGTTGTATAATCAGCGTTACAATATTCAATGTTCATCTTCCATTTGAACAGGTTATACGTGAAATTTTAGGTACATTTTTTGTGCAATGTTTGTACAAACATGTCCTGACCTGCACACATGTTTTCATTTCACTGTGCCCTTGATAAAAGTTTTTTTAAAAAATCTGAACTGCACTGGTTTTTACGTAACAAAGCATTTCCGTTGGCACTCCAGATATTTTGTTTTTCATCCTATTTCTTACCATCTAGCTAACCCGTTTTTTTTCTCAAGTGGTTTTGATTTAATAGTTCAGTTCTGGAAAGTAAAGTGCTTGCAGTAAATTGGAATGGTGGCTTTAAAATGTGTTTATACTGTTGTGCCATTTCTTGAGAAATCTGAATTATCTTTTATTATCATTATACATGCTATACATTGGCAATTTGCCTGGAAAACCCCAGCTATTTGATAGATTAAAAATATAATTGATGTATGCAGCTTAAGGCTCCCCTACATAGGCTGGCACCCTTGGTGGTTTTCATTACAAAGCTGGATCAAGCAGCCTCTCCTCTGCTAGTTCTTTGTTTAAACTGGCAACCCCTGGTCCGCTTTTCATTCAGGGAATTTTCCAGGCATTTATTTCTGGCGTGGCAAATTCTTTGGCTTTTGCATCCATGCCTTGAATCTTAACAGATCAACACTTACATGATCTTAGTTATGCATAATGACACCATAATTCGAATTAAGGTCATGCCACATTTCTTAATCTAAACTGTAGAGGGTAGTTCTCTTAATAGTAATTAATAATAATTAAATACTCACCACTTGAACACCATCGGCATTGACACATTCACCATCAGTCAATTGCAAAAGGCAGCTTTACTGGGAACAGCTTACATCCTGCGATGATATCTATAACATCATCAAACATCCACACCTGCCTATTCCAGGCCTTTGGGAAGGACTCAATAGATGAAAAAAAATGCCACATCCAATCTGAACATCTGGCTGACTGTGCGACAGACCATAACTAATTACTATAATAATTAATTACTCTTAAAAAAAACAATTGCAATCATACTAGAATCTCCTAGCCCAGAAGAAGGAAGCCTCTAAGCTAAATCAATATTTCTCAACCTTGCCAACTTTAAGAGGTATGAACTTCAACATGGGAAACTTTAATGGAGCTTTAATCTGATCCAGGATGACCATTCTTCTGTTTCGATAAAGAAGTCAATCACTCAACAGCACCAATGCATTTGTAGTTATTAGTGGTGCAGATGAAATTCCCGTAGATGGGATGCTGTATGCTTCCAAACACAATGTCACTACAGGGGGAAAAAGGTGGGGGTCAAGAATCTCTAGGTGTGAACTGAGACACAGTTTCATCCTCCAGTATGTCTGGAATCTTTAGTTTAGTCAGGAGATGGTCAGTTCAACAAAGGGGAGGAAGAGAAACACAAATGAGTCAAATGCAATGAGGGCATCAAACATAATTGTGCCGCCCTTGGATATTTTTATCTCCAGCCTAAAGATTGCAGTCTGTCAATCTAGTGACCCTGTTGGGCTGTAACTCTCTCATCTGCAATTAGTATGCTATGACCAAGAATGCAGCTCTGCGTTGCCACTTTGCCGTATGCTTGCGTGACCAATGGATTCAGACTTCGATTACTAAAGAGATGGGGCTCTCATTTTCCACTTCATTTATAGCCTAAGAGACTCCCTTTTCTTCCTTTTATCTTCAGGGAATACTATTAAAAAACATGCAATGAGAATGCAACGTGTTCGTGTTCGTGTCTATGATAATTGGGCCCTTGAATTCCCATGTCTGCTTCTGTCCTCAAAAAAGGAAGGTCTGAGGGGTATTACAAATTCATCTTTCAAATTCAGAAACGGAGAAAATAATTTTGAAAGGCAATCTCATCTCCCTTTTCATAAAAAATGTTAGAAAACCATTTGTGGGAAAAGGGGAGGAAAAGGCTTTAAAAATAAATGTGAAAGATATAAAAGGCTGATAATGAATAACAAAAGGCACTTTTACTGCTTTTTATGGGATGCTGGGACTATCTTATAAAACTGGGGCTTAGTGGAATGCTAACTGGTAGGATTTTTAGAATATTACCTTAACATTTTTGGGCCTCTAAAGAGTTGGCAAGCAATGCAGGAGAAAGAATGTTTTCATCCACATTGATCTAGTACGCCCATCAAGGCTCATACTCATAAAATGCTCCCATGGGTCTCAAATGCAATTCTGGGATTCCCAGAATTATGTTCCATTAAAACTAATAATAATGCAAGATAGATGTATCACGTGGCCTTTATTTTACAGGAAAGACAGCCAGGAGGGAGAAAAAGGGGGATTGGGGTATATTTTATGGGGATTAAGCCACAACATCAGGTGAGGGAGTTGGGAAAAATGAGTTTTTATTACATTTTATACTTTTCTTTTTTTAGAACCAGACACTTGCTTTCACTTGTTGCTGGCAGCAACAATGTGCATAAACACACAGATTCAGAAGTGTCTGTAGTCACAACCATGTAACCAAAGCCTCACTTTTTTTTTTAACATGCAGACACTCTTACACAGTTTGATTACAATGTACATAGTTCATTGTCTCTCCAAAGCAGGCTCAGTCAAACAGCCCAGGTTGAAGTCTGACTTCATCTATGGTAGACAGAAGCTACAATAGTCTGCTGATCTGGTAGAGAAGTTTCACTGGCAGTTTGAGCCCAAGCCAAGTGAGCTCCCACTATTTGTCACTAGCTCCTGTCAATTTAGCACTTCAAAAGAAAGTAGATAAATAGGCGCCATTTTGGTGGGAAGATATATTCCATGCACTTCGGTGTATAGAAATGCTGGCCACCATGGCCATGGATGTGTCTTTGGACAATGCTGGCCCCCTTGGCTAGGAAACAGAGATGAAAATTGCCCCCTGGAGTTGGACACAACTGGACAGTGCAACCTTTACATTTACAGGTGTAGGAGGTCCTTTGCAACACCCTCTCTCTTGAGCTCATGTTCTCCAGAACAATATGGCTGTTGGGAGTTGGGAGCCATGAAGGAGAAGACAATCTGGGAAGACTGCTTTACCCTTTTCAGTAGAGGAGCATTTGAAACAGGACTCTGTCTAGACTCTAGAGGATGCTGCTACTGACAGAAGCAAACTCTTGATCCAATCCAGGATATCCAGTATCACAGGCATAAGTGTAGTTCTGGAGACAATGCAGGGGTGGGCTTCAAATAATTTAACAATTGGTTCTCTGCCCGGTTGCTGGGTGGGTATGGCCATGTTGGGCCTGTCCTAGTCAGCCTCCAGCACTACTCTGGGAGTGAAAATGGGCCATGTGGGGGCCACACTGCACCCCCCGAGCCCCATTTTTGACCTAGTAGGCCTCTCTGCACCACCCTGAGAATGGAAATGGGCTGCAGGGGGCTGAGGAGGCTCTCTGGAGGCCAGAAACAGGCCCATTTCTGGCCTTCCAGAGCTTCTGGAAGGCCCATTTTTCCTCGAGCCTCCGGGAGATCCATTTTTGCCCTCCCCGAGCCTCTGCACAGGCCCTGCAGTTACCTGCGATCCAAAATGGGCCATGTGGGGACTCCTGGGAGGGGGCAGGTTGGGTAGGGCCAGCCAGTCGTCTGAACCAGATGTAAAGTTAACATGTACTTCAGCCAAACTGGTCCAAACCAGCTGTAGCCCACCCCTGAGACAGTGATGGAATGACTTTCAGAGGGAGATCTTATTTTGTGACACCTCTAGCTCCAGGTTAGGGAATTGGACACGAGAAAGAACTAGATCTAGTCCTTATCATGCTTCATGAGCCAGATGATGTCAAAGGGTAGAATTTCAATAACAACTTCCATGACATCAAATACTATAATCTTCCTGTGACATGGGGGCACAGGGGTTAAAATGCAGGACTACAGACTGTTTCTGCTGACTTCCAGCTGCCAACAGTTTGATTCTCACTGGCTCAAGGTTGACTCAGCTTTCCATCCTTCCGAGGTGGGTAAAATGAGGGCCCAAATAGTTGGGGGCAATAGGCTGACTCTGTAAACTGCTTACAGAAGGCTGTAAAGCACTATGAAGTGATATACAATATAAGACTAAGTGCTATTGCTATGCTAAAATAATATTTTTTGTGCATAAGTTTTTGAAGAACTACTGTACTGTATTGAATTCAAAGTTTTTCTGCAGGAAAAATATATTGGCTATTGTGAGTTTCCTCTATTGGGAACAATGGGCAAAAGAAGGATTATCCTAGACCTTTCCTAATTATATGTCCATGGTTTATCGGTTTTTGTTATCTTGTTTATTTTGAGGAAGAAAGGTAGGATGGGAGTGAAGCAGAATTGATCCTGTTGCTGTTCCTTCAGTATTGCCAACAGAATCCATATCTGTTCTGCCAATCTTATCACCTTGGCCTAAGCCATGAAGCAAAGATGGGGTTCAAATGAAAACGAAATTATTTTAATAGCACAGATTTGCCAATGGATACAATTTCTAATGGCTTTGCTCAGGGGTGGGATTTAAATTTTTTAACAACTGGTTCTGTGGGCGTCGCTAAGTTGGTGGGCGTGGCTTGGTAGTCATGGTATTGGCTGGCCATGGCCAACTCAATATCACTCACATTGAGGCACATATCTCCTCGCCTGGCCTCTCATGACTGTGGGGATGCTGCAACAGTCGTAAGTGTGAAAAAT
>JANHFN010095402.1:0-2500 GCA_032468175.1 Toxicocalamus goodenoughensis
GACTAGAACTCCTTAGCATCACAGCGTGTTAATAATAATGTACAAAATACTAATGCTCTGATGGTCATTTTGAAAAATCCTTTCTTAGTGAGCACCTAAAGGCCAAGAGGAGGAACATACGTGCCAAAATTTCAAGTTTTGTCGGCTTTATGGTTCTGGAGATTTTGTGATGATGCATGAGTGGCATTTTGCTTACATATATATATCATGTCAATAAGACTTTGAAAGACAGTTCAAAGCAGCGTGAAATTTCCTGGGTACCATTTTCTTCCCATATTCCAAGCATAGAGAGACAGTTTGGTCTAAGTGATTAAAGCACCAGTCTAGAAAGTGGAAGACTGTGAGTTCAAGTCCCATCTTACTCATGAACGCCAGCTGGGTGACTTTGGGCCAATGACCAGGAAACTGTGGGTTCTAATCCCACCTTAGAAATGAAAGTCAGCTGGGTGACTTGGGCTAGTTACTCTCTCTTAATCCAGCCCACCTCACAGGTTGTGGTTGTGGGGAAAATAGGAGGAGGAAGGTATGTTGGCCACTTTGAGCTTTTTGTAAACGTAATAAAGTAAGAGATAAATAAACAAGCAAATAAATAAGTAAGTTGGAAACCTGAGTGATTTCCTTTCAACTTTCCAACTTCTTGCTGTTACAGTCTTATTTTATATACACACCAATCCTCATTTCCCCAAAAGGATGAATTGGAAGCCAATCTGTAAACTCACCTATGTCCTCATTCCACCTTGTGGTGTATTAAAGTGAATTTAAGGTAAATGAATCTCTAGTAAGAAGCTCTTTAATGGGTAGAGGTTGATAACTTTCTGGGGCTGAACCTCCTGCTAGGTGAAAAGAAACATATTTCAGGAATAAATCAATAGTTGCCAAAGGTTTCAGGCCTTTTACAATATGCACAAACAAGGCAGGAAGTTTGGGGAAAGGCCACCTTAACTTCCGATGGAGAGAAGACAAGGATGTTAAACATTTTTGGACTATTTTCTGCTTTTTCCGTGCTCAGTGGAAATGAGGGAGAAATGTCCTGAGACCAAGAAGAAGCCAAAGTCAGAATTTAACCCTATTTAGGACACCTGCAGGGGAAGAGGATAAAAGATGAATGATGATAACCATCCAATATTTCCTCTCTGATTCGGTATTCCAAGGTTATTGGCTTTTTTTTTTTCAATTGCCGCTTTGGTAATACTTGCTGAATTGAAAATTTTTCTTCTAAATCCAAAATCTCAGTCGTGTTGTGAGCTCAAGCTTCTTTGGGGTTGTGCATAGTAAAGTTTTGACATACTGTACTTAGATACAACTGTCAACAGGTTCTTTCCCTCAGGAACTATGAAGATCCTGAAGGAACAATAGAAAAAAAATATCCAGGGAATGGTCTACTGGTTTAGCTGAGGATCTCTACCCTTGCATGCCTTCACTGGATAAACAGGGGAACATTCCTATTGTTAAAATCAAAGCTATGGTTTTCCAAAGTAATGTATAGCTATGGGAGTTGGACCATAAGAAGGCCTGAGCACTGAAAAATTGATGCTTTCAATTATGGGCTGGAGCCTCTTGGACAACAAGAAGATCTAACAAGTCAATCCTAAAGAAAATCAACTCTGACTATCCTTTGGAAGGACAGATATTGAATGTCTATGGAGATTCTCAGTCATCCAGGATATGGTTGTCCCAAAGGTGCTTTATCAAGAGGCAACTGGAATTTCTGGATTTTCTTTGAAGACATTTTGCTTCTCATCCAAGAAGCTTCTTCAGTTCTGACTGGATGGTGGAATGGAAGTCAAAGAAGCTTCTTGGATGAGAAGCAAAGCGTCTTTAAAGGGAAACCAGAAAGTCCAGTTGCCTCTTGAAAAGCATCTTTGGGATGAGAGATACTTAAGATGAAGCTCAAATAGTTTGGGCATCAAATGAGAAGATGGGACTCAATGAAAGAGATAGCAGAGGGTGATTGGTAATGTCATTGACACCATGGACAATAATTCGGCAAACTCCAGGAGACAGTGGAGGACAGGATGAGGTCCATGAGGTCACAAAAGAATCAGATATGACTTAGCGACTGAACAACAACATTTCAAACAGGGTTAGAGTTAGAGTCATATATTATTCTAATTGATAATGATAATGGTAACGATAATGATAACGGTAATGATAATGATAACGATAACACTAACAACACTAACAACACTAACAACAACACTAACAACACTAACAACACTAACAACAACACTAACACTAACACTAACACTAACAACAACAACAACAACAACAATAACAATAACAATAACAATAACAACAATAATGCATACCTAAGCAAAATGTCTTGTAGCAGGAATTGTCTGTCTCCTTTTTTTGGTCCAAATGTCAACCATTTCTCAGAGATTTGGGAAAACAAGAAAACTGAAAAATAAAGGTGGTGAAGACTGAATTCCCCACTAATTGTGTGTTTTCTCTTCAGATGAGGAAAACAAACAAACACCAATAGACCTTTTCCCCATAA
>JANHFN010095402.1:7500-10131 GCA_032468175.1 Toxicocalamus goodenoughensis
CTCCCGCCTTCTGCAACCCTCGCCAAATGCACAAGCGCGTCTCTTTTATTAAACAGATGGACGGGTGTGAAAAGATTCTTGGAATTCAGGCCGTTGGGGTTGAGCTAAAACAGGCAGGTGTAATAGCAGGAGAGGTGGCAGCTGGTATCATTCCAAGAAAAGGACCCTGGCTTGCATCACGCGGGTGTGCATCACCCCCATCTAAATTACAGATAGTCCTCAACTGATCATGATTTGTTTAGTGACTGTTCCGAGTTACGACTGCACTGGGAAAAAAAAAGTGATCCTTGCCCTATCCCCATCGTCATGCAATCAAAATCCGGACGCTTGACAAATGGGTTCCTATTTATGATGGTTATTGCTGTGTCCCAATGTTGTGCGATCCCCTTTTGCGACCTTCTGACAAGCCAAGTCAACGGGAGAAGCCAGATTCACTTAACAATCACGTTACTAACTTAACGACCACACTGATTCACTTAACAGCTGTGGCAAGAAAGGGCATAAAATGGAGCAAACCTGACTTAGCTGCTGCCTGACTTAGCAACCGTCTGTCTCGCTTAGCCAATGGACATGTTACGCTCGATTGTGGTTATAAGGTGAGGACTAGTGGGTGGTATTCTACCGGTTCGGCCCGGTTCTGGCATACCGGTAGTGCCAAAGATCAGCTGGCAGAGGACCGGTTCGCTCCAAGGCTCTCTGAGGTTCTGCAGTTGGGCCCACCTGCTCCTTTTTAACCTCTCAGCTGTTTGGCATGGCAGAATGGATTGCTGTGCTAAACAGCTGAGAGGCACAGTAGCTTAGTTTTTTTTTACTGTTTTAACGGACACGCCAAGCGTGCATTTGGCGCTCGCACAAGTTGCGCGATCCCACCCCTACAGCCACACCCACCAAGCCACACCCACAGAACCGGTGGTGGGAACTTTTGAATCCCACCACTGGTGAGGACCATCTGGGTTGGCATTTTAAACAGAAGCGCGGTGCATTTCAGGTGTCCTCCTAGAGAGAAAGATTTGTGATCCGCACTCTTACTTCTGGCTCCCATCTTGCAGGCGCCTGGTTTCTAACTTCCAGCCATCACTGGCTCACTGTTTTGGTCATTCTTTTTCTTGAATCAGAAAAAAAGAAAGGCTTTCCATTTTTCACTCATAAAAATCTTTAAACAGAAGGCTCTCTGGTGCTAGCTTTTCAAGAAAAAAAAGTTACTCTGTGAGATTCTCCGAGCTTGGTGGTTTTCTTCCAAGTATTGCTATGAAATGGGTGAGAAATATAACTTCATCTAGCCTGCAACAACAGTGTCTTAACGTCAAGGCTGGAAATAATTGAAGTAGCAGATAGAAAACACTAGAATAAGGAGATCAAACTTGATTTCATTGAGGGCCGCATCAGGGCTGTGTTTGACATCAAAGGGCCGGGGGTGGTGGGGGCTGAGGAGGGGCAAGGCCATGATGGGTGTGGCTGGAGTAGGCATGGCCATGTTGGGCGTGACATGGGACTCATGCAGAGCACCTGTGGTGGCCAACTGCTAAGGCAGGACTTCCCTGAGACCTCCCCCCCCTCACTCTCATTATAATCATCCTTCCTTCCTTCCTTCCTTCCTTCCTTCCTTCCTTCCTTCCTTCCTTCCTTCCTTTTCTTTTTCCGTCCCCCTTCATTCTCCTATCTTCTTCCTTCCTCTCTTACTTTCTTTTTCCTTCCTTCCTCTCTTCCCATCTTTTCTACTTTTTCTTTGTCTGTTCAGATACAAAAGGGGAAACATTTCTCCTTTTGGTTTGTTTTGATAGCCCTCTGCTAGCAGAAATGGAGCTTGGGGAGGCTGTGCATGGTCGCCCATAGCTCCATTTTGCTAGCCAAGGTCCAGCGGGCTGGTCCTTTGCGGTTTCCTGGCTGGCTCCGCGGGCCAGATCTAACCACCCCATGGGCCTTGAGTTTGACACCCCTGCACTACTATGGTAGCTGAGCCACAGCCTACAAGTCAGTGGTCCCCACATGCATTGAAGGCTAAGGGACGAGGAAGACATTCTGGAAAACATGCCTTCCAAAGCCCTTGAGGTCGTAAATATGTGGAGATTTTGAATTCCTTTCTTAATACAAACAGAAAGGGATGGTTTAACACCAGACACTCATCCCTGTGGCTTTCCCCCTATTATGCAATGCTCCTCCTGCTGTTTAAGCTCTTCTCCATCTTCAGATCCAACCAGGTGACCTTCCAGATTAATGATTCAAGGAACAGGCAGGTGTTTAGACAGATATAGGGTTCAGCAGGGAGGCAGGCTGGCAGCAGGCTTAAACAGATGTTGGGCTGGTGTTAAAGTGGCCGCCAGGCAGGAAGGAACAGCTGCTTCCACCCTCTCGGCCTGGCCATCAGTGAATAAAACAACCATGGTTGGCAGGAAGCTCTCCTGACCAGCAGATCTGGAGATGAAGTCTTTGCAATCAGCCGGTCTCTGTTGTGACTCAGAGGAACGAGTGAAAGCCAGAGAGGGGACCAAGCCCCGTTTCAGCAGCTGCTCGACATGCTGAGCCTCATTGCACACAATTTGGCACACAGTGATGCATTTCCATGCTGATGTGATGAAGAAGAAGGAGAAGGAGAAGGAGAAGAAGAAGAAGAAGAAGAAGAAGAAGAAGAAG